>JACEEZ010011676.1:0-17500 GCA_016584305.1 Chionoecetes opilio
CCAACCTTTTTTAAATTTTTTTTTTGTCATGTTCTTAAATTTAAATACTATACTTACTTAAAGAACCAATTAAGAGAAAAAAAAATTATTACTTCCCGGGATAACCTTTTGCCTTGTTGCACAGGGACACTGCTTAGCCATGTCATGAGGATTTTTTTCAGTATCTCTTTTTCTCGCAGCAGTCTAACCGAACCAAATCAATTTGCCCCAAAATTTTACTTATTTTTCACTTTTCAACTAAAGTAAAGTGGGGGCTATTGACAATTTTGGGAGGAGAAATGCCAAGGTCGCAAATATGAAAAAAGCTTTAAAACCCCCTCGTTTTAAGATTTTAAAATATATTACATGATCATAGTGCTTTGTACAGATCGTTTGATTCCAAATTTCACAAAGGTAAACTTTGATAAACAAAAGAAAGGGTTTTGCGTATACGAGGTACGTGAAAACATTCGTCAGGGTGTTGTGACGAAGGTTTGATAATTTATTTTTGTGGAAGCACTACTTTCAAAGACAACAATATATTTAAATATATTGTTGTTTGAAAGTAGTGCTTGGGATGCAAGGTGGATGTAGATAATGTAATGGTAAGGAACACCACGTGTACGAAAGACTCCCGGCCTCTTTATTCCTTTATGTTTTTGACTCAAGGGTTGTGGGCCCCCGGGGGGGTAGGTCACGCCCCCCCCCGTTAACCGGGCCATCACCCCGCCCCACACACTTTGAAGTAGTGCCAAGTTTTTCCCTTTTGATATCAATTTTAAAAAATAATACTCCAATCTCATCAACCCAAACCCCTTAAGCGACAATCACATTTCAATATATGGGGAGGGAGGATGGGGCGGATAGAAAGAAAATTTTAATTTTCCGACAAAACCCTCAACATCCACCTTGGCGTGATTTTCTTCTTTTTGTGACCTCTCCCCTTGCGGGCATCACTGGCTGATTTTTTTACTAGAGAGAGCCAATAAAGATACATAAGCTCTCATACGGGAAAAATCCTTTTAATACAATTATAATCCAGCAAAGTTAGAAAATCCCTTTTAAATAAAGAAAGAAGCCTTTTATAGTAAAAAAAGAAACGGGAGGCAGGACAGCTCGACGGCTACTGATGCGCGCAACTTTTCAAGTTAGAAATGCCCCATTTAAACGCTAGATTGCCGACCATGGGCTTTGTCTGGGTTGGGGCAGGCTTTTCATAGTCTTCCATAGAAACTTCATAAACCCTTTACTCTTCCCTTTACATCTATTCCAAATGGAACTGGCGCCGAGAATTTTCCCCCGGGGGCGTTTCCCCTGCGGCGACAGTTTTCCCTTTTGGTTCGGCGACAGTTTCCATCGCGACAGTTCCATAAACCCGCCACCCCCCGCCCCCCTACCCCAGCACGGGAAAACAACACCTACCCTCACCACCATTTCTCACAAAATCCCCAAAATCACCATCATTCTCAAAAATCCAATCACCATCATTACACACATCAATTACCACATCCCTTCCTCACCCCATTACTCCCAATCCTACCCCACCATCATACCACACATCCATACCCACCCCCATTTCTCACCCCCCAACCCACACTCATTACCCCCCATCCTACCTCACCCTTATTACTCCCAACCAACCCCACCCCAAAAACCTTTCCTCACCATCCAATCCCTAGCTCAACTCAACTCCCACACTCATTACCACAACATACCCACCATCATTATCCACACTTTATTATTTCCACATCATACCTCACCACCCTTATACCAATCCATACCCTCACCCCCTATTTTCCCACATCATACCTCACCCTTATTAAACTCACCACCACATACCGCTTTGAAGACGGTGATGTTGATCGTACTATTTTCAAAATGAGCTTATTGTTTTGAAATCATAAGAATGTTTATTAAGTAACTGCCATAATAAAAAAAGAACTAAGTAACAAGTAGGCCAAAAATACTACCAAACTCGAATGTTAGTTATGGTGCCTTCGTATACCAGCGTTCGTACATATGTGAGTTATACTACATGGTTTTTATTACGATATTTTATTATACTATTATTTTTTATTTTTAATTATCTATTTATTCTATATTCATCGGGGACCCTAAAATTCCGGGGCCTGAGGCTGCAAGCTCATTAACCTCCAATGTTAAATCCGCCCATGGCCATGGTTCACCCATGGTTTGTCCACGCGAGTCGGATTCGCAATCGGCAGTTTCACGCCTCCCGGTGCGAGCTTGGAGCTCAATAAATACCGATCTTTGGGGTAATGCTGGGCCCTCCAACACACCCAACACCACGCATCCACTTGTCAAAGGGGAGACGAGAGACAGTAATTTATCAGTGAAAAAAAAAAAAAAATCCCCCGGTAATGAAGTGGGACCGGGGAATATTTCGAAACTCCGGACTGGTGCCTGACGCTTTTTATAACCCACCGAGCTGTCCAGCGTGTTTTGTGTGTGTGGTGTGTTGTGTGTGTGGTGTTGTGGTGTGTGTGCGTGTGTGCTGTGCGTTGTTTGTGTGTGTGTTGTTGTTGTGTGTTATTTTATTTTCACATAAAGGATTGGGCCATGTGCAAATATCTTTTTTTTTTAGGTTTATTTTATGTAATCATAATAAATGTGGGGGGGGGGGGCTGGGTCGATTTCGAACTGGATTTCCAGAAGGGGGTCTGGTGTTGTGTATATATATATATCTATATATATATATATAATATTATATATATATATATATATATATAATATATATATATTATATATATATAATATATATTATATATATATATATATATAAATATATGGAGAGAGAGAGGAGAGAGGAAGCGAAGAGAGAGGAGGGGAGAGAGAGCGAGAGACGAGAGAGAGAGAGAGAGATGAGGGAAGAGGGAGGAGGATGAGGAGAGAAGAGGGAGTCGAGGAGGAGAGAGCAGGAGGTGGAGAGAGAGAGGATGGGATTTGGACGATGAGACTGGAGAGGGAGAGAGAGGAGGAGAGGAGAGAGAGGGAGACGCCAGAGAGAGGGAGAGGAGAGAGATGATGGAGAGGAGGAGAAGAAGGAAGAGAGAGAGAGAGAGAGGGGAGAGGGATGAGGGGGGGAGAGAGGATGAGAGGAGAGAGGAGAGAGAGAGGAGAGAGAGAGAGGGAGGAGAGAGAGATGGAAAATCTGGAGAGGAAGAGAGATGGGAAAATCTAATATCTATATATATATTATTATATATATATATATATATATTATCTATATATAAATATATATTATATATATATATATATATATATATATATTATATATATATAATTATATAAAAAAAAAAAAAAATTAAAAAAAAAAGGGGGGAGAGAGAGAGAGAGGGGGGGGAGAGAAGGAAAGAGGAGAGAGAGAAGGAGAAGAGAGAGGGAAGAGAGAAGGAGAGGGGAGAGAGAGAAGAGGAGAGAGAGGGAGAGGAGGGGAAGAGGAGAGAGAAGAGGGGGAGAGGAGGAGAGAGAGGAGAGAGAGAAAAGAAGAGGGAGGGGGGGAGAGAGAGAGAAGAGAGGGAAATTTGAAGAGAGGCGAGGAGAGAGAGAGGAAGAGAGAGGAGAGAGAGAGAGGGAGAGAAGAGAGAGAGAGAGAGGAAAGAAAAAAAAAAAAATTATATATAAATATATAAATTATTATATATTTTCATCTCTCCTTTTTCTCTTCTCTCTCTCTCCTCTCTCTTCTCTTTCTCTTCTTCTTCTCTTCTCTCTCCTTCCTCTCCCCTCTCTCCTCTTCCTCCTCTCTCTAAAAATATATTTTATATATATATATTTTTAAATACATATATAGAAGATAGTTTTTCATATCTCTTTTTTCTTTTCCTCCTTCTTTTTTTTTTTTCTTCTCTCTCTTCTCTCTCTCTCTCCTCTCTCTCTCTCTTCTCCTCCTCTCTCCTCTCTCTCTCTCTCTTCTCTCTCTCCTCTCTCCTCTCTCTCTCTCTTCTCTCTCCTTTTTTATAAATATATATATATATATAAAATATATAATATTATATATATTATATATATATATATTTATATAAATTTAAATTTTTTTCTTTTTTAAGCTCTTGTAATACTATAAAAATTGTGTTAATATTAAAGTAAGAAATAGAGGATTGAAGTAAGTGGTTAAAATTTAAAAGACAGGTTTTAAAGGTAATTAAATAGGTTTTAAGTAATCATAAATTAATCAAATTTATAGGAAGTATTTTACAGGTTAATTAAGGTTTCAAGTTAAAAGTTAGAGCTAAATTAATGAAAAAAAAAAATAAAAAAAGCAAAAAATTTTAATTTTTAAAGGGAAAGGGAATAGGGAATAGGAATAGGGAAAATAAATAATAAATAAAAAAAGAATAAAGAAATGGAAATAAGATTAAGAAATAAGAAATAAAGGGAAAAAGAATTTAAAAAATAAGAAATAAGAAATAAGAAATAAGGAATAAGAAATAAGAATTAATAAATAAGAAATAAGAAATAAGAAATAATAAATAATAAATATGAAATAAGAAATAAGAAATAAGAAATAAGGAATAAGAAATAAGAATTAATAAATAATAAATAATAAATTATAAATAAGAAATAAGAAATAAGAAATAAGAAATAAGGAATAAGAAATAAGAATTAATAAATAATAAATTATAAATAAGAAATAAGAAATAAGAAATAAGAAATAAGAAATAAGAAATAAGGAATAAGGAATAAGAAATAAGAAATAAGAAATAAGAAATAAGAAATAATATATAATAAATAATAAATAAGGAATAAGGAATAAGGAATAAGAAATAATAAATAATATATAATAAATAATAAATAATAAATAATAATTAATAAATAATAAATAATAAATAATAAATAAGAAATAAGAAATAAGAAATAAGAAATAAGGAATAATAAATAATAAATAAGAAATAAGAAATAAGAAATAAGGAATAATAAATAATAAATAATAAATAATAAATAAGAAATAAGAAATAAGAAATAAGGAATAATAAATAATAAATAAGAAATAAGAAATAAGAAATAAGGAATAATAAATAATAAATAATAAATAAGGAATAAGGAATAAGAAATAAGGAATAAGAAATAATAAATAATAAATAAGGAATAAGGAATAAGAAATAAGAAATAAGAAATAAGGAATAAGAGGCATCCTTATAAACAGTTAAATAAGTACACATACATACATATATCATATATGTATATATATATAATATATATATATATATATATAAATATATATATATAGATATATATATAATATATATCAATATATATATATATATGTTATAAGCAAATATATGTATTGTAAATGTTTAATCTTCATAATTAAGCTAGAATTGATATTTTTATAACACCTTGTAATGAATCAGATAATTCTAGTCTCTTTAAATCTGAAGTAATTCCAGGCGGTCCTTTTGCTTTTCTCCGTTACGAGAGAAGGTGTGGAGCGAAAAGAGAGCTTGGCATTACTTCAAACTGATTAGATCCGTTCACCCCGGCATTTTGGCTTAATTATGAGGTCCAGTTGATAATTAGATGAGCATAATGAGAGTTATCGGAGAAATATAAGGACTTCTTAATTTAGATACACTCTATAATTTATACATATGGACATTTTTCTAAACTTTTTGCATGTTAAGGCAGGGAGTATATGCCTCATTTAATGGACTATAACGTACATTAAGTGGTATCTTATGTATACCATCTAGGGGTAATAAAGAGTTATATAATAAAGATTCTTAAATGATGCCAATGGTAATTTAGACTTTAATCTAAAAATTAGATTTGAAAATCGGTTTAAGTTTTATCTTTCTCCAAGCTTTTGTAATACTATAAAAATTGTAATGGAAAATTTAAGTGAGTAATTTAATAAATTTATATAGGTTTAAATAAAAAAATAAAAATTATAATTTATAATAAATCAAATTCAGCATAAATCATTAGACCAATTAGGTAAGTGTGAATCTGCGTTAATAGTTAGAAACCCGATTAAATATGTACCAGGCAGTCGCAGTTAGACTAGGGTTAAAGGAAAAGTTATAGTATTAGTTAAGAGGGGATTATTATAAATTAAAAAAAATAAAAGGTTGGAAATTAGATTTATTTTTTATAAATTAAGTTAATTAAAACCGACAGCTAGGAAAATTTCTAGGCCCTAAACTAGGATTAGATACCCTATTATACGGAGGTTTTAATAATATAAACTTTGAACATTAACAGTTATAATCTAAATTGAAGAATTTGGCGGTGGTTTAGTCTTGTCAGAGGAACCTGTTTTATAATCGATACACCCCCCCCCCCCGCGAAAATCTTACTTATTTTTGTTAAATCAGTTTGGATACCATCATTATCGGATAATTTTTTAAAGAAATATTATTGATATTTTAATTCTAATGAAATTAGATCAAGGTGCAGCCCAATAAATAAGTTCAAATGGGTACAATAATCTTAAATTATTTTATGGAATGATTTTTAATAAAGATCAAAAAAGAGGATTGATGTATAAAAGCTTAAGATGCTTAAAGATAAAAGCATCACTAACCATGTACATATCGCCGTCGCTTTCATTTAGAGATGAAATAAAGTAGTTAACATAGTAGGGCTCAACTGGAAAGTAAGCCTGGATTAATCTAAAAATAATAAAGCTTAAACAAGTAAAAGCATTCATTTACGATTTTCGAAAAGAGTTACCGTGCAATTGCAAACGGTTATTTTGACACTCAATAATTAAAATTGGTAGATTTTAAAAATGTAGGTTCTATGTGTGAAGAGAAAATCAATTACTTTAAAGAAAAGTAAAAGTTACAATAATATTCTAATTTAAGACATAGATTAAAATTACTGGTTAAAGGAAATTTTAAAATTTGTATAGGGAGTGTGGTTAATTGTAAAAAAATGTACCGTGGTATCAGGGGAGAATCAAATTAACTTGATAAAGACAAGAATCTCGGAAGCAATAAAAAAAATAAAGTAATTAATAAAGTTTTTTTGTAGTATATAAAAATTTTAAAATATAACTTAAAAGGTGAAATGCCCAGTGGAGTTTGTAATAATCTAGTTCTTTGAAAATAAATTAATTTAGATTTTAATTTTAATTAAGGTTCTAAGAGTAGGAGGGGTTTAGCTTCTTACTCATAAGCTAAATCAATAGTTTGAGTATTTAAATTTATATTTTTTATCTAGGCTAAGAGTAGCTATGATAAATAATGTTCTAATAAAAATATAATAATTAAAATATTTATGATATTTTAAATTTTATCAAGGTATAATAATATTTTAATATTAAGAAAAAACATGGTTCTATTAGTAAAAATATTGTTGTAAAATAGAAAAAATAAACTCGTTTTAAAAGATTTAAATAAATAAGGTGTTATAATAAAGGAACAAGCAATCTTATTCCATTAGCATGATTTATCAAACCACAACATGTCTAATTTGAGGGTATAGATCGTCTGGCCTGCTCATGACCACAAGATGGTTTAAGAGCCGCGGGTATTGTGACCGTGCAAAGGTACCATAATCATAGCTTTTGATTGAAAGCTTGTATGAAGGCTCGGACAAAGGAAAAAAAAAAAACGTCCTATGTTTAAAACTAGAAATTAACTTTCTAAGTTGAAAAGGCTTAGATTCTTTTAGGGGGACGATAAGACCTATAAAGCTTTACATATAAGTAGAATCTATTAATTAAAAAAAGAAAAGTTTAATCTAATAATGTTGGTTTTGTTTGGGGCGGACATATATATAATTAATATTAACTGTTTATAAATTTAATACAATAATAAATTATTTTAATTGTAGTTGATCCTTATTAAAGATTAAAAGACTAAGTTTCTTTAGGGGATAACAGCGTTATTTCTTTTGAGAGCTCCATAATCGAAAAAGGAAGTTTGCGAACCGGTGTTGGAATATAAAATATCTTAATAAGCAGCAGTTATTTAAGAAGGTCTGTTCGACCTTTAAATTTTTACATGATTGAGTTTCAGACCGGGAAAGCCAGGGTCGGTTCTATCTTCCAATTCAGGAGTTATTTTTTAGTACGAAAGGATTGAGAAGGTAAAAAAAAAGTTTGAATTGATTACTATTTGGCCGATTATATGCGCTAGGTTGGATCTAATTAGATAGAGGTGTATATAGATAGATAGTTGAACAATGAAAGCTAATTGTTGTGATAGAGGTTATTCAGCATTGTAAATTTGTTTATTTTCATTAGTTGTGTTCTCATTGGAGTAACTTTTGTAACTTTATTAGAACGTAAAAATTTTTAGGGTGTTATTTCAAAATTCGTACAAGGTCCTAATAAAGGGGGGTTTATAGGACTTCGGCAGCCCTCTTTTCAGATGCAGTTAAATTATTCACCTCAAGAAAACAAAACCAATACAACATATTAATTTTTTAGCTTTATTAATTTATCTCCAATTTTTGTTTATTTTGGCTTTATAGTGTGGTTAGTTATACCGTATGAAATTTGGGAGTTAGTTTTATATATAAGAGTGTTATTCTTTTTTGTTGTTTATAGTTTTGAGTTTATAGGGACAATAGTAGCCGGGGGATAATGCTAAATTGTAATATTCTTTGTTAGGGAAGCCTTCGAGCGGTAGCTCAGACTATCTCTTTATGATGGTAAGGTAGCTTTAATTTTTAATATCTTTTATATATTAGTTGGAGGGTTCAGGCTTAGTTAGAGTTATTCTAATAAATATCCAAGAAAAAAACGGATTTGGATATTATAATTATTTCTATTCCTTTAAGTTTAATTTGGTTAGATCTGCTTTTAGCAGAAAACAATCGAACACCTTTTGATTTTTTGCAGGAAGGGAGAATCGAAGTAGTTTGGATTAATACAGAATATTTAGAAGGGGGAGGGTGTGCTTTAAATACTTTATTAGCAGAATATGCTCGAATTTTATTTATCGAGAGTTTATTTGTTATTATTTTTTTAGGCAGCAGACCATGTTCAAGTGTATTTTATTTAAAGGTTATAATTTCGTTTATATTGTAAGAGTTCGGGGAAACATACCACGGGGTTTCGTTACGATAAGCTTATAAATTAGCTTGAAAAGATTTTAAAAACCCCCCCCATTTCAATTAACTATTTAATTTTTTTTGTTGGGATCTTTAAACCTTATGCTTTATGCTGAATTGAATCTTTAAACAAATTTAGTATATTATTCAGTATTAAGGATATTTCCGTTTTATATATTTTTTCACAAATATATGTTTTTTATAAAAACTAAATAACATTTAAGTATTTTATCTCATAAAATTATATTAAAGGGTTTATAATAAAATAGAGAAAAAAATAGAATACCGTTTAAAATTTGACCAAGCATAACCATAAGGGGGTTCAACAGGGCGTTGCACCAATTCAAGTTAATAAAATTAAATAGACACAAGTTAGTCAGAAGATTGATTTGGTGTAAGGGTAAAAGGTTATTTTTTTAAACTTCGGAATTTGGAAGCATGAGGGGTAAAAGGTAGTTATGAATCACTAAAATAGCAACAGAAGCTACTAGAGCAATCACACCTCCTAATTTATAGGGAATAGATCATAAGATTGCATAGGCCCACAAAGAGAAAATATCACTCAGGTTGAATATGAGCCGGGGTTACTAAAGGGTTTGCGGGGATAAAATTATCTGGGTCTCCTAATATGTATGGATTTATTAATGATAGTAAAAGCAGAAAAGAAATTATAACAATAAATCCCACAATATCTTTAAAAGTAAAGTAAGGGTGGAAGGGAACTTTATCTAACTGCCTTGAAATACCAAGGGGGTTGTTAGCTCCTGCTTGATGAAGAAATAAAATATGAATTATAGATGCAGCAGCAATAAGAAGGGGTAAAACAAAATGGAATGTAAAAAAACGAGTTAATGTTGCGTTATCTACTGAAAACCCACCTCAAATTCACTGTACTAGGTCTGTTCCAATATATGGAATAGCTGAAAATAGATTTGTAATTACGGTAGCCCCTCAAAAGGATATTTGTCCCCATGGAAGAACATATCCTAAAAAGGCGGTAGCTATAGTTATAAATAAAATAATTACTCCTACCATCCATGCATGGAAAATAACATATGACCCATAAAAAATACCACGTCCAATGTGAAGGTATAAACAAATGAAAAAAAAGGAAGCCCCATTGGCATGTCTAGTTCGAAGAAGTCAACCATAATTTACATCCCGACAAATATGTGCAACTCTTGAAAAAGCTAAATCAATGTGGGCGGTGTAGTGTATAGAGAGAAATAACCCTGTCGAAATTTGAACAACTAAACATAATCCTAATAGAGATCCAAAATTCCAAAACAAAGAAATATTAGTTGGAAGGGGTATGTCAATTAAAGCTCCATTAATAATTTTAAATAAGGGGTGGGATTTACGTATAGGGGTAGTCATTAGTTTATTAATCGTAAAGGTCGTTTGAATAAGTTTGTAATTTTAACTACAACAACCAATGTTAGGAGAAGATACAAGATAATACATAAAGTGAACATTATATTTGAATTTCTATAAATTCATCTTGTAATTAAAGGGGTAGATAATTTTACATCGATTGAAGATGTAGGCAAAGAAGAAAAATCTACTACTAGAATAGGGTCTATAAATACACACGTTAAAAAAATTAATAATAAAATTAACAAAGAAGTAAACATATAAATAAATGAGAAAGAGAAAGTTTCATTAGAAGCTAAAGAAGCCACATAAATAAACAATACCAATATTCCTCCTAAAAAAATTATAAATAAGATATACGAGAACCAAAAAGAATATAATGATAATCCTGTGTTTAAAGAAATTCTTACGGTTTGAATTAGTAATGTTAGTCCTAGAGATAAAGGATGAGTTAGACGTGTGAATAAAAGAGCTAATATGAGAATAGTGGGAATAATTAATAAGGTGATATCAGAGAGTAGTTTATAAAAATATTAGTTTTGGGAATTAAAGATAAAAGTAATTTTTTCTCTGAAGCTTTAAGAAATAGTATTCATTATTGGCTTACAAGACCAAAGTTTTTTTTAAACTATTAAAACAAATGACAGATCTTAGTTTTATAGTAGCTTGTTCATTTTTTATGATTTTTTGTGGTTTATGGAGGTTTATAAAATATCATAAACATCTTTTAAATTCTTTATTAAGGTTAGAGTTTATAATATTAGGAATTTTTTTATTATTAAGGGTTCAAATATCGGGAGTAGGGGGAGATAATTATTTCCTTTTTTTTTTTTTTAACTCTAGCAGCTTGTGAGGGGGCTTTAGGATTATGTCTTTTAATTTTTGTGGTCCGTAGTCATGGTAATGATCGATTTTCTAGTTTTAATTTATTAGAATGTTAAAATTAATTTTGCCTTTAGTTATGTTGATAAAATATATAAAAGTTTGTAGTGTAGTTCAAATTGGTTTGTTAATTGTGAGATTTATAGTGGGTTTAATAGGGTATCATGATTTTTATTTTTATGGTATTGGGTTTAGCCTAGGAATCGACAGTATTAGTTATATTATAGTTTTATTAAGAGTTTGAATTATATCCCTAGTGTTAATATCTAGTCAAAAAGTAAAACATAGTAAAAACATTTATGGGAGATTTATTGGTGTAAACCTTTTATTATTGAATTTTGTCTTTTAACACTTTTTCCTCTATATAAAATATATTATTTATATAGATTTGAAATATCTTTAATTCAATACTTGATTTGAATTTAGGTTGGGGATACAACCTGAGACGTATTCAAGAGGTTATTATATATTATTTTCCAGTATTAATTTTCTTTGCCTTTTTTAGGTCTCTACGTATTAGCTTAAATAAAGAGGGATATAGTAGGTAGTTTGTATTAAGGGCAAACCTTTATTTATGATAGTTATTTGATAATAATTTGGTATTTTGCAACAGTAATGGCCTTTGTAGTAAAGCTACCAATATATATACTTCATTTATGATTACCTAAAGCTCACGTTGAAGCGCCAGTAGCTGGTTCAATGATTTTAGCGGGAGTTTTATTAAAGTTGGGGGGCTATGGTCTTATTCGGGTTCTCATTCTATTTCAGTTTATAGGAAAAGAAACCTGTTGAGTGTGATTAAGGCTAGGATTTAGCGGGGGAAGATTAGTAAGTTTAATGTGCCTACGTCAAGTTGATATAAAAGTTTTAATTGCTTATTCTTCCGTTGCTCATATAAGATTAGTCTTATGTGGTATTATAGGCTTCAGGTGATGGGGGCTAAGAGGGGTGGTAGTAGTTATGGTCGGCCATGGTTTATGCTCTTCAGGTTTATTCTGTTTAGCTAATATTGTTTACGAGCGACTAGGTAGTCGAAGATTATTAATAGAAAGGGGCTGTTGTCTTTTATACCTAGAATGGGTCTATGGTGGTTTTTATTAAGAGTAAGAAATATAGCAAGACCACCTTCTCTTAATTTATTAGGGGAAATTAATCTAATTATTAGGGTTGTAAGTTGGAGTAAGTTGACTATATTTGGTTTAATTTCTTTATCTTTTTTAAGAGCAAGGTATACACTATATATGTATAGGTTAACTCAGCATGGTTTATTTTTTAATAGCTTATATTTTTGTTGTTCCGGGAAAGTCCAAGAATATATAATTTTGTTTTTACATTGGATACCTTTAAATGTTTTGATTCTGAATAGAAACTTACTATTAATTAATTCTTTAATTAAAATAGAATGCGTAGAGCGTTAAAGAATGATTTGAAAAATTAATTTATACGAAATTAGAATAATTAGGTTAGGAATAAGGTCAATGGTTTGTGGCATTAGGGGGGTTTCGAAATTAATAAAAAATATATCAAATGTAGTTGAGTGGGAGATTATAATATTAAATTCATGTTCTATAACTTTTACTTTAGTTTTAGATTGGGTATCCTTATTATTTATGAGGTTTGTTCTTTTAATTTCGAGAAGAGTTTTATATTATAGGGGTAGTTACATATCAAGGGATAAAAATTTTAATCGTTTTATGTATCTCGTATTAGCATTCGTTTTATCTATAATAATAATAATTTTAAGTCCTAATTTAATTAGTATTTTATTAGGCTGGGATGGGCTAGGGCTAGTGTCTTATGCTCTTGTAATTTATTATCAAAACGAGAAGTCAGCTAATGCTGGAATATTAACAATTTTATCTAATCGTGTTGGAGATATTGCAATTTTATTAGGAATTGGAGTTATAATAAGTCTTGGTAGCTGAATTTTTTTTTTATACAGGATATATATAGAGGATAGGTGGTTAATATTTAAAATAATGTTAATTTTAGCTGCTATAACTAAAAGGGCTCAAATCCCCTTTTCCGCATGGCTGCCGGCTGCTATAGCAGCTCCTACACCAGTGTCTGCTTTAGTACATTCTTCGACTTTAGTTACAGCGGGGGTGTATATTATTATTCGGTTTAGGGCTGCCTTAGAAGAATCAAATAGTCAGATAATTTTATTAATTATTTCTTGTTTAACTATGTTTATAGCTGGGTTAGGAGCTAATTTTGAATATGATTTAAAAAAAATTATTGCTTTATCTACATTGAGACAACTAGGAGTTATATTAAGAATTATTTCTCTAGGTTACCCCGATTTAGCTTTTTTTCATTTATTAAGGCATGCTTTGTTTAAAGCTCTACTATTTATATGTGCTGGAGTTATTATTCATAATGTTAGTGATTATCAAGATATTCGTCACATGGAGGGTCTAATTAAATTTATACCTATTACTATTTCTTTTTTTGTAATTAGAAATTTAGCTTTATGTGGATTTCCCTTTTTAGCAGGATTTTATTCAAAAGATATAATTTTAGAGATTTCTTTTATAAGTAGTGTAAATTTAGTTGTATTTATATTATTTGTAATTTCAACTAGATTGACAGTTATATACACAACGCGATTAGTTTATTATAGTTTAAGAGGAAGGTTTAATTTAATATCCTTAAGAAACATAAATGATGAAGATAAAATTATAACCAATTTTTTAGGGGGTTTAGGAGCGGGAGCAGTATTAGGGGGTAGTGCTTTATCATGACTTATTTTTCCAGAGGTGTATATGGTTTGTATAGATAGGTTTATAAAAAGTTTAGTATTGTTGATTAGAATTTTAGGAGGAGTAATTGAATATATAGTTAATATATTAAGAGTTGCTTATAAATTAAACAGGTTAAGGTGGTATAGGTTTGTAATTATAATTGGGTCTATATGGTTTATGCCTTTTTTAAGAACTAAAAATATTACAATAAATTCTTTTATTGTGGGTAAAATTATTCAAAAAGTAGGAGACAAGGGTTGATATGAGTACCACGGGGGTCAGGGACTAAATATAAGGTTTAATAAGTTATTTAAAATATTAAATATATTACAACTAAATAGATTAAAAATCTACTTAAAAATATATTTTTTTCAGTTATTATTGGTCTCTATGTTTTTATATAAAAAATTTATATAATTTATAAAGAATATTGCACTGAAGATGCAAAAGAGATAAAATTATCTGTAAATAATTTAAATAGTTTAATAAAAACGTTAGTTTGTGGAACTAAAGTTGTAAAGTATTACTTTAAGTAAAATAATAAAATTAAAGAGTATTCGTTTTTAGAATTAATAAATTCAGTTTTACAATGAAAATGTAATGTGTTATTTTACACTATAAAAATTTAGAGACATAAACGGAATTTAACCGCTTATACAAAAAGTTAGAAGCTTTTATATTTTACTCAATATATCTTTGCTTAATAAGAATAATAATTCAATTATATCATTAACAGTGATATGCCTCTGTTTTGGCTTTTATTAATAATTAGAGGCCCAAGCCAAAATTTAGGTCAACGACACCCAAATAAGTGCCAATAATCGCCTTTTATAATTTAAAACTAGTTCAATAGAACTCTTTATGAATGCAACTCACACGTCATTTATTGACTATAGTCTTATTTATTTAGATCACTCCAAAGCTTCTTGAGATCATTCATAATAAAGCCCCAATAATAAGATTACCAGAAATAATATAGTTGTGGTTAAGTAAGAAAATAAATTAGTATAATTTAGAATAGAAGCAATAGGAAGAAGCAGAGTAATTTCAACATCAAAAATTAAAAAAATTACAGCAATTAAAAAAAATCGTAAAGAAAATGGTAGGCGAGCAGATCTTTTAGGATCGAACCCACATTCATATGGAGAGCTTTTTTCGCGATCAATAATAGTTTTCTTTGATAAAATAGAAGCTAGTAGTATAACAAAAGAGGATAAGGTTAATGTAATTAAAGATAAAATTAATAATACTATAATTATTTCTTCTAGGTATTCTAGACTTTTTGATTGGAAATCAAATATACTAATATATTAAAGAAATAACCACCTCATCAATAGATAAAAATGTAAAGAAATAGTCAAACTACATCAACAAAATGCCAATATCAAGCAGCGGCCTCAAATCCTACATGGTGCTCAGAAGAGAAATGGCAATTATAAAGACGGATTAAGCAAATAAGTAAAAAAGTGGTTCCAATGAGAACATGAAGACCATGAAATCCAGTAGCTACAAAGAAAGTGGACCCAAATACAGAATCGGCGATAGTAAATGAAGCTTCAATATACTCAAATCCTTGTAGAAAAGTAAAATAGATTCCTAAGATGACAGTTAATAATAAGCTTTGTAGAGCCTGAGAGTGATTTGATTCTATAATAGAATGGTGAGCTCGAGTAACTGTTGCTCCTGATGAGAGAAGAATAGTTGTATTAAGAAGGGGAATTTGAAAGGGGTTAAAAGGTTGAATGCCCAAAGGAGGCCAATACATACCAATTTCAATATTAGGAGATAATCTTCTATGAAAAAAAGCTCAGAAAAATGAGAACAAAAATAGAACTTCTGACACAATAAATAAGATTATACCTCAACGTAACCCTCTTACTACTATTGATGTGTGAAGGCCTTGGTATGTTCCTTCTCGGGTGATATCTCGCCACCATGGAATTATAGGTAATAAAGTTGCTATAAGTCTTAAGTCTAAGAAGGTTTATATATATTGGTGGAATCATTAAACAAGGCCAGTTGTTAATATTATAGCCCTAAATAGAACCAGTTAAAAGCGTCGGGGCTTATATCCACTAAATAATAAGTTATGGTCTGTCTGTGAGATGATGTCATTAGTTAATTTATTCCTGTGGTATAGGGTAGCTTAAAAACAAGCAAACACATATGATTTGAAATAAATTGCAAAAACAGCAGATTCTAAAATTAATAAAAGGATTTGGCAAAAATAAAATTGATGAAATTGTGACAGGGCAATGAAGATCCAGTGCCCCCTATAAAAGCAAAAAGTAAATGACCGGCAAATTATATTTCGCGGGACCAAACGGATAGCAAGAGGTCCGGGACGGAGATATTTCTAATTGTTTCAATAATACTATAAATTGTATTAAAAGAGAGGGTGTTCCTTGAGGAACCTAAATGTCTACTAAATATGTTTGTGTGTGAGTTATTCAACCAAATAATATAAAGTAAATCATAAAGGTAAAGATAACGACTATAGTTATAACTATATGACTAGATCTTGTAAACACATAAGGCATTAGTCCTAGAAAAGTTATTAAAATGAATAATCTAAATATAGAAATTAAAATAATATTGAGGCACTATGTGTGACGAGGTTTAAAAGAGCTTTTTAAAATTTCTTTATGTATAATCAAAAATAATCTTTTTCATAAAAAAGATCATCGAGGAAGAGAAGCTCAGTAAAGATTAAGGAAATAAATATCTAACCTAAAAAAGTTGACATTCAGTTAATAGAAAAATTAAAAATTCTTGAAGAAGGTTCAAAAATTGAAAAAAGATTAGCTATAATTCTCAAGGTTTGTATTTTAAAATCTTATTATCTGATAGTGTTATAAATTTTTTTCAAAGGCTTTAATAAAATAATTGACAGTTAAAAATAATAGGGTACACTAAATATAAAAAATATAAATAAATATAATCACAACAAAGGGGCTATTTGAGGCACTAAGAGATATCCTTAAAGGATTATTTTAGTATGACAAACTAAAGCTATAAATTAACTAACCTCTTCCACCAGAAGTAGGCGTAATACTATAACAGGTTTAAAAGACCTGCACTTTCTTTCAGTCACCGGGTGAATCAGAATAAGATAAAGAAATTCAATTTAGGAATGAGTCCGTAGATACCCTTTCAATTACAATTGGCATGAAGCTATGATTGGCTCCACAAATCTCGGAACATTGCCCCCAAAAAAGTCCTGGTCGATTAATAAGGAATCTTGATTGATTAAGTCGTCCAGGAATAGCATCAGCTTTTACACCCAATGAAGGCACGGTTCATGAATGAATAACATCCGCGGCAGTAATAATAACTCGGATTTGAGTGTTTAATGGAACAATAGTGCGATTATCAACATCAAGAAGGCGGAAGGATGAATTTGTTATTTCATTTCTAGGAGTTATGTAGGAGTCAAATTCTACATTTAAAAAATCTGAGTATTCATACCTTCAGTACCATTGATGACCGATTGT
>JACEEZ010011676.1:22500-24113 GCA_016584305.1 Chionoecetes opilio
TAGAACTGTCGCCACAATTGACATCCCCCGACGTGAAAATTGAACAGTCGCCACCCGGCGACAGTTCCTATCGGCGACAGTTCAGGGTACCCTACACTGCTCCTACTCAAGGTCATCCGCACCCCTCACCCTAGTAACACACACACACACACAACAACTAGGAATGAATACCTACACACTCCAACACAAAACAACTTAAACCCCCCTTAGCACACCATCCTCACTTACTTCTCTTCAAAAAGTAAACTAGTGCTCATAATTTCCTCCCCAGCCCTCCACACCCACTGGTCACTGCCAACCTTACCAGCCTCTTCTTTGATCTTACATCTCTTCAAAATATCCCTTCCTATCGTGATTCTCCCTTACTTCTATTACATACACAAAACTATTGCCTCTTACTCCCCGCATCCTTTCCTTCCTTGTGTGTGTCTGTGCTCTTCCTGGCGTGCGTTGATATTTCGTTGAGGACAATAGTGAAGGTTTAGTGACGGGGAGACACGTGAGGTGTGGCGTGAAGGGAGAGTGTGGGCCTCAGTATAGAGCAGTGAGCAGCCTTATCAAGAGGTGGTGGGTGCGCCCTCTCTATACTGAATCCCATAGTGCTACGTGCTTCTTTCTCTTCTATGTTTGGGGAAAAGTCTGTGAGTCGTAAACTATCTATCTGTGTTTGGTGCCTCATGATAGCAAGAAATAGATGACTTAAAACATTCCTGAGATGTATGGTGCATGTGATCTAAATGGCGGTGTCTTTAAAGCGAGAGAGAGAGAGAGAGAGAGAGAGAGAGAGAGAGAGAGAGAGAGAGGAGAGAGAGAGAGAGAGAGAGAGGAGAGGAGAGAGAGGAGAGAGAGAGAGAGAGAGAGAGAGAGAGAGAGAGAAAGAGGAGAGAGAGAGAGCAGAAGGAGAGAGAGAGAGAGAGAGAGAGAGAGAGAGAGAGAGAGAGAGAGAGAGAGAGAGAGAGAGAGAGGAGAGAGAGAGAGAGAATAGGAGAGAGAGAGGAAGAGAAGAGAGAGAGAGAGGAGAGAGAGGGGAGAGGAGAGGAGAGAGAGAGAGAGAGAGAGAGCAATATAGGCAAAATGATAGGATAATTCAGGTATAAGGAGAGAGAACGGTAGAGAATAGCAATACGGATCAAAAGGGTAGCTAATAGTCCAGGATATGTGGCCCAATAATACAAATGATTATCTTAGGTAATAAGAAACGACTTGGAACAAAGTTAAGAAGGGCATATGCAATCCATTTGGATATGGAGCCAGAAAAGAATTTTATGTAGGATGGCAGTATTTAAATTGGTCGCCTCACGGAGACAAATTATGACGACTTTCCTCTAGATAATACTCAGGTTGTTGGAGCGTTAATGGCCTCAGGGAATGCCTTGGTGTGTTTGCGAGAGAGATGCGTGTGTGTGTTTTGGGAAAAGAGAATCGTTGTGTGTTTGGAGAGAAAGGGTGTGTGTTTGGGGAAATTTTGGGGTGTGTGTGTGTTTTGGGGTGTTGTGTGTGGTTTTTAGAGAGAATGGTTTTGGGGTGTGTTGGGTTTTAGAGAGGAATGGTTTTGGGGGTTGTGTTTTTGGGGGAGGGGAAAGCGGGTGTTTTGTGTGTTGGGGTTTGGGGGG
>JACEEZ010011677.1:0-14915 GCA_016584305.1 Chionoecetes opilio
TGTCCCCCCAGCTGCCAAATATTACGAATTAACATCACTACTGTTTTGTTTCCCAGAAGAGAATAACGGGATTTTTATATCAGACTGTTAATCTACTCTGTTACGCGTTGTTTTAGTTTTGTACTGCAAGTATAGACGGTTTTCAAATTCATACGCATTTTTTTTCGGGCGAGGGACGACAGCGTACGACACTCAGTAAAAAACACTAGATGGCGACTTTATTGTTGGTAGCCACTTTGGGTAGATATTTTTTTAATTTTTCATTTATAGCCATACTATGACACAGAATAAGACACAAAATGACACAGACTCTCCAGATAGCCCCTTCTAACTTTCCTGAAATCATGGATGTAGAAATGAAAACCTATTAACGCCCCCACACGTCTGTAAACAGAAAAAAAATTTGTCCTGGCGACTTTACTGTTATCCACGGTAAGCACGCAGGCAACGGTAAAACCCAATCCCTTATACATTATGATCCCCTATTAGCTATCTAGGGATCAATACTACAGGATTCTCTTTTACCAGCGTACAGGGTATGGGGGGAAATAAGGAGGGTAGGAACCTCAACCTATCCTAACCTAACCTAACCTAATTAACATACCTCATCTATTATCACCATCAAGAAATGAATACACAGAATAACAATATAGGTTAGAACCATATACCTCACTAATAGGATGAACAAGAAAAAGCGAATTGAACAGTGAACAACATGTTATTTAACCAATGTTTTCTTTTAAACTTGTTTAGGGTATGCCCGATTCGTAGTCACATACCATCATTATGTGTACGTGGTCATTGTTCACTTTTGTCTTGTCCTAATTAAATCAGTATGTCATGCCAGCTCTGTGTGATTCCCAATAGGAGTACTGTATGATTGCTCTAGTACTTTCCATGGCAGCTACAAGATCAAGTGAATAATTTTGACTGATTAGAAAATGGAACAAAATCATAGCAATTACCACAAGCAATCATGGTATGTGACTACGAATACGAGCTTTCCTATTGATGGTGAAACAAGTAAAAATAATAACATTTTTGGGTTTTAAAATCATATACCTCACTAATAGGATGAACAAGAACAGCAGAGCAAAGAGAACAAAAATGAGAATAAAAGTGAGAGGTCAATAACTGGTGATTAATAAGTGATTAACCCCTTGAGGCCCAGAACGTAATTTCCATTGTAATTTGGGTACCATTAGACGATTTTTTTGTGACCCATAAGCAATATTTTATAGCTATGACCTGTTTAGTATCCTTGTCCACTAACTAATTGTGTATATTCAGCTACTTTTCGTAATTAAATGGCTCGAAAACACACAATTTTATATAGCAAAGGGAAAGATCTGGGCGTGAAGGGTTAAGTGAGGAATTGGTTTAGTGAGAAAATATGAAGCGAAGAACATAAGAACATAAGACAATAAGGAAGCTACAAGAGGCCATGAGACCTACACGAGGTAGTCCTGTTACTTAACTCTATTTCTACCTATATCCACCTCTCTTCCCCATCCAGAATTTACCCAGACCCCTTTTAAAGACCCCAAAGAACAGGCCCTTATTTTCTCTTAGTAGGGCTACTATAGTTTTCTTAGGTTTCAACGCTACCGCCTTCTCTAGTCTCCCTGTATTTAAGTGGTGGAGTTGAAACGTAGGTAAGTGAAAATAATAATAGTGATTTTGATTATTTCCATCATCTCACCTCCAACCTTTTTCAACAGGTGATTACTTTTACTGCAAACCCACCGCCTCCACACACACACACATACACACACATACACCGTCAGCAGGTTTTTTTGGGAACTGTAAAGACTTTTGCTCCAGGAAATTATTCGTGGAATGTGCTAGCCCCGGGTGTGTGTATTGGTGTTGTGTGTGTGTGTGTGTGTGTGGTGGTGTGTGTGTGTGTGGGGTGTGTGGTGTGTGTGTGTGTGTGGTTTTGTGGGGGTGTGGGGGTGTGTGTGTGTGTTGTGTGTGACTGAGAGAGAGAGGGAGAGAGAGGAGAGAAAAGAGAGAAAAGAGAGAGAGAGAGAGAGAGAGAGAGAGAGAGAGAAAAGAAAAGAGAGAGAGAGACGTGACCCCATGATGCTGGTGTCTGTCTCTCTGTGTATTTGTCCATCGTCGTCCGGTTATGATTACATAAAGCCACTTATTCCTCTCTCTCTCTCTCTCTCTCTCTCTCTCTCTCTCTCTCTCTCTCTCCTCTCTCTATATAATATATATATATATAATATATATAGATATATTATATATATATATATATATATATATATTATATATATATATAACTAGATACATATATAGATAGATAGATAGATGAATAAGCAAAAAATGAATAAACTAAGAAATAGAAAAAAAAAATATGTCAGTTGTCCTATCTGACTGACTGAATCAATTATTCATTCAGTCAGTCAATGATTCATTCATTAGTTCAGTCAATTTTTCATTCAGTCAGTCAATGATTCATTCATATAGTCAGTCAATTATTCATTAGTCAGTCAGTAAATTATTCATTTAGTCAGTCAGTAAATTTATTCATTCATATAGTCAGTCAATGATTCATTTAGTCAGCCCAGTCAATTATTCATTCATAAAAGTCAGTCAATTATTCATTCTATAGTCATCAATTATTCATTAAATATAGTCGTAAATTATGCATTCATATAGTCAGTCAATTATTCATTCATATAGTCAGTAAATTTATTCATTCATATAGTCATTCAATTATTCATTCATAGTAGTCAATTATTCATTCATATAGTCAGTCAATTATTCTTCATATAGTCAGTAAATTATTCATTCATATAGTCAGTCAATATTCATTCATATAGTCGGGTCAATTATGCATCATATAGTAAAGTCAATTTTTCCCATTTCATATAGTCAGTCAATTATTCATTCATATAGTCAGTCAATATTCATTCATATAGTCAGTCAATTATCATTCATATAGTCAGGCAATTATTCATTCATATAGTCAGTAAATTATCATTCATATAGTCAGTCAATTATTCATTCATATAGTCAGTCAATTATATTATCATTCATATAGTCAGTCAATTATTCATTCAGATAGTCAGTTAATTATTCATTCATATAGTCAGTAAAATTACTCATTCAGATAAATCAATCAATCAATAAATTAATTCAGTCAGTCATCAGTCAGTCATTATAACAGTCAGTCAGTCAGTCAGTCAGTCATATAGTCATCAGTCAATTATTCCTTCATGTATTCAGTCATTGGTCCAGTCAGTGAGTCCCATGACCCCCTTTGCAGTACATGGGGCTGGGGTTCCAGCAGGACAGAAACAGGCGTCCTGGGAGGTGCCGGGCAGGTGCTGGAGGACTCCTCTACGCACGCGACCGCAAAAATGGTCAATTCAAAATGAAAATGATCTTTGAGTCCACACTGAAGCATCTTTTCGCTTATATCATTATTATCTTTTCTTTTCATTATTCTCATCATCATTGTTATTATTATTCAAACCATTTTCACATGGTTGTCCTTTGGCTACCTAGGTAATCATGCTTTGTGTGTAATATTTTTTTTGGGGGTTGGTAATATGTGTTGTCCATTTTGGGGGGAAAAGATAAAATGTTTGATTTTTTTTTAGGAACAGTTTGCGACATGTTTTTTTTTTATACATACTTTTTAATTTGCATATTACTCTTAGAATTTATATAAAAACTACTGAAAGATAACAAATATCCAAAAACGCTTCTACTACTACTACTACTACTACTACTACTACTACTACTACTAACTACTAATACTACTACTACAGGACGAAAAGCGTGGGAATCGACTCGCAGCTGACTTCCAAGGCCCCCCCCCAAACCCCCTTTTTCCACAAATACTCCCTTTTCCCCTCCGTGTAAGTCACCGCTGAATCACTCCTACACCCATAACTCACTCTTAAGTCATCCCCAAAAACGTATAAGTCATGTCTGTCATCTTCAAATCACTCATAAAAAAACATAAGTCACAGGGAAGTCACTTTAGATACCAGTAAATCAGTAAGTCACTATGTTTGTGAGTCATGTATTTCTCTCTGTTTCAGTCATGGAGACGAGTTTCAGGTATTAGCGACGGACTATGAAACTTTCGCCCTCGAGTACAAGTGTGATCCGAACGGCATCCTGGAAAAACAAGGTGAGAGAGAGAGAGAGAGAGAGAGGAGAGAGGAGATGAATTGAGTGGTGAGTGATCCAATAAATGAGTCGTTTGGTGAGTAAGTGGGGTCAATAAGGAATGAGTAGTGAGCGACCGAGCGAGTGAGTGAGGAAGGATGGATGCAAAAGGAAATAAAAGTGAAAGTGAGGATATGACGGAAGGATTGAATAAGTGAATCAGAAAAAAGGAAGTTTGATAAGATGACGAGAAAGAGGAAGAAATATATACCTACCATCCTATCCACGCATGCACTTATCTTTCCTAAACATACGATTTTCTGCCTAACCCAAGCATAGTACTAAACCCAAAAAAACGAAGAATCACAAACATACAAGCAAACACCCTTCAATAATAGGGCTACCAGGAAACCCCACCAAACATACATTAACCCCTTCCGCCCAGATCTTTCCTTTGCTATAAAAAATCGTATGTTGTTGAGCCATAAATTAGAAATTCACTGAATATAGAAAATTAGTTAGTGGTCAAGGATACTAAACAGGTCATATCTATAAAATATTGCTTATTCACTAAAAAAATCGTCTAATGGTACCCAAATTACAATGGAAATTACGTTCTGGATCTCAGGGGTTAAAACAATGATGTCACTTACCATAACAAAACAGTCTCGCGTCTTCCCTCACACCTCACCCTCGCGCCCTCAAAATCCTTTGGCTCCTGACGCGGGAGAAGACGCCGTCCCCTATAGTGCTTCAACGCGCCTATGCCATCCTACACCACCTCGCATCGACATACGCAAGCGGGAAAACGCGTCGATCAGACCTGGGGAGGAATCGACATCGTTCCTGTAAGCCCCGGTGCCCGGCGTCTCCTCTCCGGCTTACGTCGACTACGTTTTACTATGACGGCCGCCCCAAACGCGCCTGCCGCCAACCCGCCCTGCAGCCGCCTCCAATGACCTCAGGCGCCAACACAAGGAGTAGGTGTTGATTCCACTACTTTTTTAAAGACTACTTTTCTGATACTATTCGATACGATAGTCTATTTTTTTAACAAGGTGAAATTCCATTCGATTTAAGGTCTCATGATTAAATGATGCCTCTATTTACCGATAAAATGGTAACTATGATGAAATACAACTGGAATTTACTAGAAAAACGTAGTATCCCTTCTCCTGGCATAAAATATCATCAGAAAGCAGAAAGGGGGCAGGTTTTTTTGCTTTTAAAAAAACCCCAGAGTCTATCAATTGTTTTTTTCGTGATTTGTTGTAGCGCGCCCAAGTTTGTGTATTCCCCCTTTCGGGGCGGTACTTACCTCAGTACGATTACGATACGAGTCCAAGCCCCTCACAAAGCACAGCAGCAGCAGCAGCAGCACCAGCAGGCAGCACAGGAGGACTCTCTAAACGGCGGAGAGTAAACCCCCCAACGGGGACACACGACCTAAAGCCCCCAACTTCTTCTCCGTGTCCAAAATCCTACGCCTCCGACCCCCCGGCCGACGTCGTACCCCCCCGCTGGGTAAGTGGGGGTTTTCCCTTATTTTCGATCTGTAGCTAAAGGACCCCCCCATAACTACGCCCGGGTTTTGTTTACATCGGTGCATTGTGGGGAAAAGGGCGGGGTCGCCCGGGTGGACCTACGGGGGGAAAACTACGGGAGGGAAAAATTTTAGAGTTTTTTTGCGCGAAAATTGATTTTCCCAGGGCTATATTACTGTGCTCTGTTCTCGCTGCAAACACATAGAAAAAGCCCTGGGAAATGGCGATGTGCAGAGGTTTCTAAACCAAAGAAAACAGTCATAACAGAGCCCGTCAAAAGGTAAAAAGGTGGGTTTAGTAATGTGTCCCTCCCTTCTTACTTCTTAATGGACTTTTTTGTGACTTTTTTCCTGGTTTAGAAGCCTTTGCACATAAAACCATCACCTCAGGTCTTCTCTATGTTGTCAGCGGCAGGGAAATATAGCCCCGGGAATACTTTTCCCTAAACAACTCAAATTTTTTTTCATCGTCGTAGTCTTCTCTTGTGGGCTGTACATTTTCTGATTAGATAGTTTTAAAAAATGCCTTTTTAAATTTGATTTCCCTTTTTTGTTGTCTTTCCTCATAAAAAGTAGTGCTACATCAGGGTTTTAAAGTGTTACTGACGAGCCAATAAAATACTTTTGAGTCTATCCCAACATCCCCAAACCCTTTTGGGGTTTGATTTATCTTTTACCATCCAAAAACAATTCATAACCAGGGTGACTTTCCCCCATCCTTGCCTCAGGGTACCTGAGGGTATGCGCTACGATATTTTTGTCCCCTACACAAACGGAAAAATCGCCGAAGAAATGGTTAGGTTGGTCCGGTCTTTTCCCCCAATGCCTTTTCGCCACACCTTTAGTTTTCCCCCACGGGTCATTTCGCCCCCACTATGGGTCTATGGGAGAGGTTGGGTTTATATTTTTTTAGGTGTCGAGAACCCCCAAACCCCCGCTAGGATTGGGTTGGGTTTTAATTTGGGTAGTTTAGGTTGTTTGGGTTTAGGTTAGGTAGATTAGATTTGGTTGGGTTTGGATAGGTTGATTTGGGTTAGGTTGGGTTTAGCTTAGGTTAGATTGGTTTGGGTTAGCATATCGGTGGTCGCCCCTCAGGGTAGGTTAAATTTTTGGGTTAGGCTATTTTTATTTTGGTTAGGCAATTTTCGTCATTTCCCCCACAAGACATTTGCCCACATGTAGTAAAATTCCCCACATATAAGAGAAATTCCCACATAAAATAAATTTTGCCCACTCTAAAGTCAATTCGCCCACACGTCCATGTCACGGAGCCCCTTAATTATATTCCTTGGAAAAAGGGAATGAACCACCAGTAACCTTTGGGCGAAATACGGTAAATTTCTAGTGTTCCCCAATCTCCCATTCCCCAAAAAAATTTGGGGACCTGTGGGAAGCGGGGTTTTCGGGGGGGAACAAATTTGGTGGGAAACACGTTTAAAAGATTTGTGTAGGGGGGTAAAATTTCCCCAAATCTAGGGAATTTCCTTATATAGAGAAAATTCCCAACCAAAATAAACCAACCTAACCAAAATTAACCTACCCAGCAGGGGGTTTTGACCCACGAAAAACCAACAAACCAAATCAAACCTAAGCAACCAACCTAACCAAAATCAAACCCAAAAGCAAACCCAAACCAAACCCAAATCAAAACCTATCAACCCTTTTAGTTTTGTTGTTTTTGGTTAGGTTAGGATAGGTTAGTTTTGGTTAGGGTGGTCAACCCCCCTCTGGGGGGTTAAATTTTGGGTTAGGTTAGGTTTTTTTTTGGTTTAGGCAATTTTCTCTAAAAAAGGAAAATTTACCCAAATCTAGGGAATTTCCCCCCCCCCCTAACACTCTTTAAAATAGTTTTTTCCGAGCATAATTTTTTCCCCCCCCGAAAACCCGCATTCCCACAGGTCCCCCCAATTGTTTGGGGGAGTGGGGGAGTTGGGGAAACACTAGAAATTTACCTCATTTCCCCCCAAAGGGTTTCGGTGGTTCTTCCATTTCTGCCAGAGGAAAATTAATTACATGCTCCCGTGAATGGATCGTGTGGGCGAAATTTTACTTTGAGGGGGGAAATTTACTTTAATGTGGGGGAATTGACTTTCATGGGACGAAATGTCTTGTGGGGGAAAAAGACGAAAATTTCCTAACAAAAAAAACCTAACCTAACAAATTAAACCCACCCTAGCAGGGGGGTTGACCCCCCGATATGCTAAAACCCAAACCAAATCTAACCTAAGCAACCAACCTAACCAAATCTAACCTATTTAAACCCAAAACCAAAACTAATCTAACCCAACCCAAAAAAATCTAAAATAAACTACCCAAATTAACTACCCTAACCCAACCTAAACAAATCAACCAACCTCCAACTTGGGGTTCTCGACACACTAAACAATATAACCCAACCTCCTAGCTCCCCATGCTCCATAGTGTGGGCCCAAAGACTCATGGTGTGGCGAAATGGCATGGGGCGAAATGCCCGGGTACCAAAACCCAACCCCTTTCGTCGGGGTTTTTTCCCATTTTGCAGGACAAAATATCGGTAGACGAAAACCATGCAGCGGGACCATGAGGCAAAGGGTGGGGAATGTCCCCGGGTTATCAAATTGTTTTTTGGAGGAGTAATAAGATAAAACAAAGCAAAAGGGTTGTGATGTTGGGATAGACTCAAAAGATTCATTGGTTCAAGTAAACTTAAACCAGATGTACCATACTTATTTGGGAAAAGGGGAAAAAAAAGGAACTAATAATAAGGGATTTTAATACTTCTAACCATGAAAATTTTACGCACAAAGAGAAAATTACGACGATGAAAAAAAAAAGAGTTTTTTTGGGCGAAATTGTATTCCAGGGCTATATTCCGTGCTCGCTGACAAATAAAAAGACCTGAGGTGATGGTGATGTGCAAAGGCTTTAAAAAAGGAAAAACAGTCACAGCAAGGCTCAATTAAGAAGTAAAAAGTGGTAGGGAACCCATTACGTAAACCCACCCTTCTCCTTTTGACGAGGCTCGGTTATGATCTGTTTCTTTTTAGAAGCCTGCCCCCTCAGCCTACCCAGGTCTTCTCTATAGTGTTTGTCAGGGGGAAAGAGCACAGAAATAGCACCTGGAAATCTTTCGCGCAAAATAACCTAAAAATTTTCCATCGCCGTAGTTTTTCCCCTTTGTAGGGCATCCGCGGCGAAACCCCCCCTTTTCCCCCAATGCACGATGAAAAAAACCGGACGTAGTTATGTCTGGGGCCCTTTACAATGCCCAAATGGCCTAAAAATGACATAGTATTCCACAGGCTTCTACAGCCCTAATATTTTGATGCTTCCTAAAAAACGAAATATTATTGTAATAAAAATTGGTCCGGGCTCATTTTTTTGTTACCCCAAACTATGCCTTTCAAATTTTTATTTTCGCCTTTTTTAGCTTTAAATTTCAACTTATAGGCCTAAATAAATTTCATAGATATTCCTATAGTACTTTGTAGGGTTAGTTAGTGAGTAGAGGGGGATAAGTTAGGGAAGTGATATCATGGAGTTACTCAAATATGTGATGGTGATGATAATATTATGGCTTTATGATACGTTTTCAAAATATAATAACTAAGAACATAGAAAAAGGAAGCTAAAGAGGCCCTGAACCCTTACACGAAGTATTCCTGTTATTTTAACCTCGAACTCCCCCCTTTCATCCCCCCCATGAATTTATCTAGCCCCTTTTTAAAACTCCCTAATGACTTGCATAATACCTGCTACTGACCCTTTCCAATCATTACCACCCTTTTGAACCAATTTTTCCCTATTTCTGTTTAAATCTACGCTTTTTTTAAAAATATAATGATTAGCTAACAGGTATTTGGTGTTGGGAAAAGAAAAAAGGGATCTGTGTGTGGTAATAGCTAAAAAGTGTATTGTGTGTGTTAAAAGCTAACATGTGTATCTGTGTGTGTGTAAATAGCTAAAGTGTCTTTTTGGGTGTGTGTAACTAGCAACAGTGTATCTGGTGTGTGTAACTAGCAACATGTGTATCTGTGTGTGTGTGTTAGCTAACATGTGTCTTTTGTGTTTGTGCGCAGGGAAACAGGTCGGACACGAAGACATGGCGGGGGGTGGTGGTAACGATCGGGTCACCCCTTTGGCAGTCCCTCGCCACAGGCTATGGCATTTCCAACACCCGTCAAGAAGTGAAAGCCGCAGCCCCCTTCAAAAGTAGCAAATTAAAAACATGGAGAACCACCTCCTCCTCCCCCATAAAAAATAAAATATTTGCCCCCCACCTAAAAAAAAGACTCCATTCTTTCCCAAAGAAAAAACCCATTATTTCCACCACCATAAGAAAAAAAATCCATTTCCCCACCACCCTAAAAAAAAATCCATTCTCCCCACCATAAAAAAAAACTCCCTTTTCCCCCTAAAAAAACCCATTCTCCCCCTCCACCCTAAAAAAAAAACTCCATTGTGGGTCCCCCACCAAGAAAAAATCCATTCCCCTCCACCCTTAGAAAAAAACTCCATTCGCTCCACCACCCTAAGAAAAAAAACACCTTTCCCTCCATCTCCACCATAAGAAAAAAACTCCATTCTCCTCCACACCAAAAGAAAAAAAAAATTCTCCTCCACCATAAGAAAAAAACTCCATTTCCTCCCCATAAAAAAACCCCCTTTCTGCTCCTCCACATAAGAAAAAACTCCATTCTCCTCCTCCACCATAAGAAAAAACCCCATTCTCCTCCCCCACCATAAGAAAAAAAACCATTCTCCTCCTCCACCATAAAAAAACAAACTCCATTCTCCTCCACCACCATAAGAAAAAAAATCCATTCCCCTCCACCACCAAAAGAAAAAAAACTCCATTTTTCCTCCACCATAAGAAAAAAACTCCATTTTCCTCCACCATAAGAAAAAAACCTCCATTCTGCTCTCCACCATAAGAAAAAAAAACTCCATTCTCCTCCTCCACCATAAGAAAAAAAACTCCATTCACCACTGTCCAAAAGCTTTTCAGTGAATTAGGTTTAGTTTTATTCAGAAATGAACCCATCGCCTTATCTTGCTCTTTTCCTTTACTTAAATTTCTATATAATATCTTCAATTGAAATAAACAGCAAGGGGGTTGAACCATAGCTAGAAAAAATCCGAGGAGGAAATGTTGGAAATTTCACCCCGCAATACAGTGCTCAAGGAAGCAGGGCGTAGAGTAGCCTTAGATTTACCTTGAATAATACAGGGTCCTAGAATCTTATACAGGGACCCTAGAGTAGCCTACCCAAATTACATGAATCTTCTCAAATTAATTAGAGTCGCAAGGAACCGGAGCTCTTCCTTATTAGTATTTGGGTCAGGATGAAAGCTTCGTTGTCCACCACCACACACCACGGCACCCCCCCACTCCACCACCACACATTCAGCACCCACCCACTCCCCCACCACACATTTCAGCACCCACCCACTCCACCACCCCACATTTCAGCACCCACCCACTCCCCCACCACACATTTCAGCACCCACCCCATCCACCCCCACACATTTTCAGCACCCACCCACTCCAAACCCCCACACATTTCAGCACCCACCCACTCCACCACCACACATTTCAGCACCCACCCATCCACCACCACACATTTCAGCACCCACCCACTCCACTCCCACCCCACCACGGCACCCACCACTCCACCCACCACCACACACCACGGCACCCACCCACTCCACACCACGGCACCCACACCGGCCACCACCAACACCACGGCACCCACCCACTCCAAACCCCGGCACCCACACCGCCACCACCACACACCCGCACCCACTCCCCCCACCACACACCATTTACCCCACACACCCACCCCACACCCCCCCACCCACACACCACGGCAACCACTCCACCACCACACACCACGGCACCCACCCACTCCACTCCACCGCACACACCACGGCACCCACCCACTCCACCACACACTTCAGCACCCATCCACCCCAGTCCACCACCACACACCACGGCACCCACCCACTCCACTCCACGGAAACCCACCACCACACCCACCACCCCCACCCACTCCCCCCTCCCACTCCACCACCACCCCCCCAAACTCCACCCACCCCACCCACCAACCCACTCCAGCCCACCACGGCACCCCACCCACTCACACCAACCACCACCACACACCACGGCACCCACTCCACTCCCCCACCACACACCACGGCACCCACCCACTCCAGCCCACCACGGCACACACCCACCATGTATACTACTTCTACTATACTGAACTACCATACACTTAATAAAATTTGCGTCACCACCCACTTGCACACAACACCGCTTGCTCCCCCCGTCATGTTTTGTTCAACCCGCGTCACCACCACCGTTCGCAACACCTCACCACCTCCTCATGACCAGCGCCAAACACCATGAACCAATAACAAAGTCAACAACAACTATAAACACATATGTCTCATGTAAATCTTAACACTTATAAGTCTGTGAAACCAAGAAGCAGAGGGAAAGTTTGTGTCCCCGCCTCCCCACTCAAAGTACAAAAAACAACTTCACTTGTCGAGGAAAAGTTGTCACAGGATCGGTGGTGGTGCTGCATGTTAGGTCTTCACTCTCCACCTATCGTATATTCTGTCAAGTTTTCTCCCACCGCATTTGTTAAGATAAAATTAGCAATATTAATTTATCGCATCGTTATGAAGGGTTTAGAATGAGTTAGCGGCCACTTATGTACGTCAGCATCAAAAAACTTCACCAAACAATCCAAAGGTCATCATGTGTAGGAAAGCTCTCTAATTGTGTTGCCATTTTTATCCTTTCCCAATAAATCATGGTACTACTTCGCCAACCCCGGCTATCATAGTTCACCAAGCTTACCACCGAACAGAAGTAATGTCGCACCTGTGGCTGTTCACTCTAATGAAATAGGCATCACTATATAACCCAGTGCATTTTTTTTTTACATCATAACTGGTGACCAAAATGTCTCCCAGTGATGAAAAACGTCGCCCAGTAAGAAAAAATTTTAAGCTACTGGGCGACAAGATATTTTTTATTCATAAAAAACTTTCCTAGATACAATGGTTCATCATAACTGTGTGCGCTAGATCCAGAAGTGCAATGTTATTACTGCATAGGATCTTTATTTATACACAAACATACAAAAGGGTGAAGTGGGTGTATCCCAAAAAAATATATTTTAAGTTAGGCCTTTACCCTTCTGGCTATCCAAAGAATGTCGCCCAGTAAGATTTACTTAAAAATTGCACTGCTATATAAAAGCACGAGTTAGTTCTAGCACCGTTAAGCAGTGACTACAGAACACCCGCTGGTTGGGCTGTTAGGGGGGTAATATGTTATGATTACCCTATTTATTCCTATTTATTGAAAACTATTATAAGTTCCTATTTATAGTGTTATTTTTTCCCTTTTTTAAGTTTCCTGGTTCATGCTAAGTAGCGAATAAACTGTGAACCAAATATGAATGTTTCCTTTGAAAAGCAAGTTCACTGGCTCAATATTTTTCATGCTCCGGTGGTAAGTTTTGGGTCTACCTGTAAAGGCTTTTAACACAAGTATCAGCAAGTAATAGTGGGTATTAAAAATTCAAGTACAACTACCTCCCCCCTCAAAAAACCTTCACCTGGTTGTAATAACCACATTCACACTTGTGCACACAATACAACCACATGGAGCTTTTTTAAAAGGTGCAACAATGTCCAAACAGGTAAATTATAATCGTGACCAAAGAAGGCAAGCCAAAAAAATAAAAAAATAAAAAATAAAGGGGGGGTGGGGGGGAAAATATCTCCCTGCCACACATTCACCTCAGCACCCAAGTCTAGGGGACAAGAGAACAATAAAAAACACAACATACTTCATATCATTTATAGCATTTAGCTTTGAATTCCAGCTGCACATTTGGAAATCTTTCTTCTTCATCTTCTTCTTTTACTTTTTATTTAGGTTACTTCTCTTCCCACTCCATTGTTTATTTCACGATAACCCTCGACGACTTGCCATCCCAAAACTTTCGGAACTCTTGTGGTGATCATGATACGAAACTTTCCCTCCTTCAGGCTGGTGCAGAACTTTACCCGTGCTTTTGGCGACACTTTTTCATCAACGTATTTGCGATCAAGTTAGCTACCCCTAAGCTATATACGTTCCGATTATAATAGGTTGGCCTTTGGAGGTTTAATTTCTGGCTGCCACAGTACTTTACGGTTCTATCTCATCTCTCACCCCACACACACAAACTCGCACTCACTCGCACACACCACACACACACACACACAAAAAGCCCATTTGAAGTGTCATAATCATTCAATATATCTTGTATCTTTTCTGCAGCTCTGTTCTCTTTGCCTCCTGGGCTTGCTACAGAAGGGGCGGGGTGGTGGATGGGTGAGGGATGGGAAGGACGATGGGTCGAAGGGGTAGGGAGAGGAAGGGGGAGGACAGGAAGAAATCGCCCCGCTCAACTTTTGAGTAGTTACCTAAGGGATGAAGGGAGGGAAAGGAAGGGAGCAGGAGCGAAAACGAAAAATACACGGGATGCGGCGGTGACGAATGCAACGACGGCAGCTCTTCGGTAAACAACTGGCAGATAATAAGACAGAGGAGAGGGGAAAGACAGAAAGAAAAAAGAGAGAGTTATAGCTACAAAACAAAAAACCCAAGCAAAAAAATGCTTTCACTGTAGAACAAGGATTTGAAAATGATAATTATGCACGGTGAAATATAAAACAATAATACATAAAAATCACTTGACAATTGAGTGGAATACGGATAACGTGAAGTTATGTCCCCACCCCCTCTCAGGTGAGGGAGCGGGCAAGGCAGCAGAAGTGATGAGGAAATCCTGATCTGCTTCAATGCCACACACCACACCGTACAAGATGCAGGAAAAAAATTTGTGCTCCTCGTTCACTCTCTCTCCCCACACCACACACACAAACACACTAATAAATATACAGTTACAAAAAAATTACATGTATTGTATAATGGCTCTAACACATGCGTATTCATGCAATGATACACGCTTCAATGTTATTACGAATTCATCACAATCATACCGCGCAGGGGTACCAAAAAATTAAGTAAAACGTTATGCTGCCATAAATGAAAGAACGCATGGAACTATAGGGATCGGCACTGACAAAACACTGAGTACAAAATGAAGCACTCAGGGAAAGGCACCAAACACGCATAAATCTTACGACGCTAAAAATTAAGGCAGCCTGTCGACCTCAGAGCCTCCCTCTGAAT
>JACEEZ010011679.1:0-11633 GCA_016584305.1 Chionoecetes opilio
CACCACACACACACCCCACAACACCCCACACACACATCACACACACACACACACACAACTCACACACCACACACTCACACACACACACACACACACACACACACACACACACACACACACACCACACACACCACACCCCACACACACACACACACACACACACACACACACACACACACACACACCCACACACACAACACACACACACACACACACACACACACACACACACACACACACACACACACACACACACACACACTAACACACACCCTCATAAAACAAAGGAACACCCGATGATCAAAAAACACACAAAAACGAGAACAAAAGTTTCATTACAGCAAAACAAACACCATAAAAAAAAGACCACAAAAACAACAAAACAACAGGGATATATGAGAAAGGTGAGACAGCGATACAGGTGAATATATGAGGGGAGTCAAAAATGGAAACAAAACTAAAACACATCCAGAAATAAAGATAGATAGCTAATGGTTAATTAATAAATAATTAATTAATCATGGGGAACACTCGTTGGAGGGAGCGCCGCATCGCCAATCCTGAAGAGCATCCTACCATCCTACTCCGACCTGTATAGTCTACTACTCTTAACAGTTCAAATATGGGGGACCAATAATGGCCCAGATCTAACTCCAAGCTGTACAACTCTTAAAAGTTCCAAGATGAATGACCAACCATGGTCCAGATCTAACTCCAAGCTCTATTACCCGTAAAAGTTCCAAGATGATTGACCAACCACATCTAAGGATCTTACTCCAAGCTGTTCTACCATTAAAAGTTGCAAGATAATGACGGACCAAATATGGACCAGATTCCAATATGATGCACCTATCAATGACCTGATCCAACTCCCATATATTTATTTTATACTGGAGGATAATAATTCTTATCCCTGAAACTGCGGGAGCAAATCAATTTTTAGTGCCACCAGTGCGGGAATGTGAGGAAAAAACAGTGATCATTACAGAATGGATGCAAATCACATCAAAAATCAAGGTTTTAGAAATCTGCATCCGGCATTATATCTAATTTTAACCCAAACGTATTGGGTTGAGGTATGGTTGTGGTTGGGAATTGAAATAGCTGGGGCGAAGGGCAGCAAGGCGCTTGTGAGAGACGGTTGAGGTGAATTCAAGGGTGCCACACATTGGGATTTTGTCCCCAAAATTTAGACGGGATTATTCATGTATTTATGCGGTCGTTTATCTGAAAGTAAGCATAGGTTCCGTTGTAGCATACCTTGATATAAACGACTGAATAAATACTTGAATAATCCCTTCAAAAGTCCCAAGATAGACACAAAATATCCCAACGCCAAGACTACATCCCAAGATCTTTTGGCAAATAACCAAGGATTGGTAAATAACTGCGTACATCGTAGTTAGGCAGATGGTGGTGTGTGTTATCGAGAGCTGACATCAAGGCGTATATGTGACACAATAAGTAGACTTTTACGAATGTCGGCCTGGTTTTTGTATGCAATTGAAAACTGCGGTTTCGGTTTCGCAGTAGCTCAGCAGAGCTTCAGAAGGCTTGCCACAGCCCACGGGTTAACTGGATGGACTATGACAAGGAATTCCTGAATAAGAATTGAAGAAGGTAGTCTATAAATAATGTTGACCCAAGAAATTAATGAAGGGCGTGGAATGATTCAAATTTAAGGAACAGCTACAAGAAAATAAAGATTTACTAAATATATAGAAAAGACGACGTATACAACAGATGGAAACGTGATATAGAATAAAATATATTATAATAGAAAATAAATCAGTATAAGATACACATAATTCAGGATGGAAACTGCAATACATGGAAATGAATAAGGTAAACAAGGAGAGGAGGAAAAGAACCTAGAGTGACAGGGAAACACAAAAAACACAATCAACAAAAATAATTATAAAACACAAACTAAAAACACACCACCCACCCTCACACAATACACACACACACAGAACACACACAAACACATACACAAAACACACACATCGCACACAACACACACACACACACACACACACACACACACACACACAGTACACACACACACCACACACACACACTACACACACAAACACACACACACACATACACACCACCACAACACACACCACACACGCACACACACACACACACACACACACACACAACCACACAAACAAACACACCCACACACTCACACACACACACAACACACACACACAAACACACACAAAAAACACACACACACACCACACAACACACACACACACACACACACACACACACACTACAACACACACACACACACACAAACACCACACACACACACACACACACACACACCTGAACACACACCCTTCATGAGACAAGGAACACCGATGATCAAAAACAACACAAAAACGAGAACAAAAGTCTCATAAGCAAACCAAAAGACACCATAAAAAAATAAGACACAACAACAACAAACAACAGGGATATATGAGATAGGTGAGACAGCGATACAGGTGAATATATGAAGGGCGAGCCAAAAATGGAAACAAAACTAAAACACATCCAGAAATAAGTATAATACTAATGGTAATTAATAAATAATAATTAATCAGGGGAACACTCGTTGGAGGGAGCGCCGCCATCGCCAATCCTGAAAGAGCATACATACCGTGGCCACCGAGTGACAAGCAGATAGATCGACCGTGACGTCCACCCCATGAGGATCTCGCGCGATCTGACAGCTCGCTCCACGTACAGGTTTACCTTTTCAGTTCACGCTCTTATTAGTTCGTTATCTGAAATCCTGTCATATCATCAATGGTGTGGTGGTATGTTGTTGTTGTTGGGTAGTCGGTGGGGTGGGGTGGTTGGTAGTGGTGTGGTAGAGGGTGGTGTGGTGGTGGTTAGCAGGTGGTGATGGGTGGTGTATGTGTGTGGTGGTATTGTTGTTGTTGTGGTGGTGGGTGGTGGTTGTTGGTGGTGGTGTTTTGTTGGTGGTGGCTGTGTTGTTGTGGTGGTGTGGTGGTGGTTGGTGTGGTGGGTTGTGGGGTGGTGGTGGGTGTGGTGCTGGTGTTATTGATGTTGTTTGTGGTGTGGTGGTAGATAGAGGGGTGGTGGGTTGTGCGTGGTTGTGGTAGAGTGGTTGGCTGGGGGGGTGGTGGTGGGGTGTGGTAGAGGTAGTGGTGGTTTGGTGGTGGTTGGTGGTGTGGGTGGTGGTGTGGTCTTTCAAGATGAAGAGACAATTAATAACCTCTCGCTATAGATTTCAAGAAAAAGCCTTCGACAGTCTGTGCAAAAGAAAGCCCCTAATTGAATGCTAAAAAAAGTTCAGGATACATCCACACATAATTGACCGTCATAAGGTGACATATAACCTAAATGACAGAGACATCCGTATCTAAACAATGAGATCATAACAAACATGGAGTCAACAGCGGAATAGGCAAGGTTGCAATGGTTGCAACATCACTGTTCTAATGATAACAGATATCATCATCCTACACCATGAACAAACAAATATTGGATTAAAGATGAGAACGCTTTATCACTTGCCTTGTTATGCAGATGATGACCTTATTTTAGCCACAAATGAATCAGGGTGCCCTAAACATGACTGAAATCATCTTAGCAGCAAGAGCAAGTGAAACAGTCAATAGTTATTAAAAGAGAAATAAACAGATACCAAACTTGGTATAGTACACAACACGAAATAACTGACAAATTAAAAATTTAAAAGAGCATGATTACAAGAAATGGAAAGCAGAAACTACTGAAAAAGAGACACTTAGACTTTAAAGAAAATACAAAACACACATAAATAGAAAGACTTTATGATAAATGATGAAATCCACTACAACTGTCTGATAAGTGCAGAAGCATACACTGAAACTAAACTAACACTACAGGAACAGACACCCTCGGTAACACAGCAGCACGACATGTAACACTGGACTGCAGGAAACTTTTAGAACACTTCCTATACACTGCGAGGAATATCAAGACATAAGGAAACACTTAATACTTTCTACAAGCACAACACAACTGACAAATGCTTAAAAATGTGCAACATTTTACTCCAGCAGATGAAACAGGATGCAGATGTGAAGAACAAAAACTTGGTACTGATGGTGGAAAATAAGTGAAAACAGCTAAGAAACATAGATTAGCAAGCAAGAAGCCACGACATTCACAAGAGCATTCAAAGTAAAGAACAAAACGGGGATCAAGCAACAACCACCACCAACACTTCAAGAATCAGAAAAAAATGCCACGATACTAAGGTGTTACCCCACACTTCATAGACATCTCTAGTATGGATACCAATGGATAAGTTAGGTAAAGTGTAATACTTTTATATCACCATTCTTTCAGAGGATGCTGGGCACTAGTTGGAGAATGTGGGTCCTGATTTGTGCGGAATGTTGTCAATGCGCGAAATCCTGTAGGACCCTCCATATTTCACTCGGTTTACAGCAAACTGATGCCCTAATAGCTATGTTACAGAGTACTCTGAGATACATATTATTTAGGAGAGTAGTTAGCATGCACTGGTATTCAGACAAAAGATATTTGAACCTGAAACCTACACCTGACAAGGCTTTACTTTTGGACGTGAATTTGGTAGTCTGTATGAATTAACTAATACTTGTAAGTGTTCTCATGGAAGCTAGTGCCTCTATGTGGCCTTGTAACATTATCAGTGGCAGCAGTTAAGCGTATAACCAGGTGAAATATGAGAGGGAATGGAGGGGTCTACGGATTTCGGCGCTGACAATTATGTTCACGAAACACACCACATTCGTGAAACCAAATTCTTCACGAGTTCCAGCTGATAATCTTCATAGTTCAAAAACATTGTAGCCAAAGCAGCATGATCCCACTAGCGTGACGGAGGTGAATTATGAACGTAACACAACACAAATGATAATTCTCAAAATATAGTAATATTTGTTGTGACATATGTGCATCCGCCATGTATAAAGGCTACAAACATTGCGTTTTGTCTGCCTATAGTATGCCTAGATATGCCTAGACTTACCGGTCTCATTCTTTCATATAGCAATAAAGCTACTACAAAATACTAACAAAGATCATAGACTCAACCTGCTACTGGCCGTCGAGTGGAAAAATTGTCCCGTGTGATCTGAGCTCACTGGCTGGCAAGCACTGCTTGTCTCTTGGGAAAGAGAGTGTATTATTCATCTGGAGGGTTTTCTGTATTTTCCATTGCAATGGGCACACAGGCACCAAGGACGGCATTCTTGCTGGTAACTGAAAATAGCTCCTGCCTTAACAAAAGCAAAAATGATAAAGTAGCACTACACACGCCCTGACGCCTTCGTATGTAGGCACAATAGGACCTGAGCCAGTGGTAATCGGTGCTGTCGCGCGCGGGAGATCCGCATGCTGTGACGTAACAGCCTTTCAAACAGGAGGAGTAACAGGCCTTGTCTTTCGGTGGTCTCGATCTACCAGTCCTTACGCCGACCTGTATAGTCTAATACTCGTTAAAAGTTCAAATATGGGGATCAATAAGCCCAGATCTACTCCAAGCTTGACAACTCTTAACAGTTCCAGATGAATTACCAACCATTGTTCCAGATCTAACTCAAGCTCTTTTTACGTAAAAGTTCCAAGAGATGGACCCACCACATCTAAGGATCTTACTCCAAGTGTTCTACCCTTAAAAGTTGCAAGCTAATGACGGACCAAATATGGAACCAGCTTCAATATATGCACCTATCAATGACCAGATCCAACTCCAAACATATTTGTTTTATTACTGGGAGGATTTAAGATTCTATCCCTGAAACTGCGGGAGCAAATCAATTTTTCGTGCCACCAGGCGGGAATGGTGAGAAAACATGATTCATTGACAGAATTGGATGCAAATATCACATCAACATCAAGGTTGTAGGAAAGAAAATTGCACCGGCATTATATCTAATTTTTAACCCAACGTATTGGGGAGGTATAGTGTGGTGGGAGTTGAAATAAGCTGGGGCGAAGGGCAGCAAGTCGCTTGCGAGAGACGGTTGAGGTGAATCAAGGGTGCCACCATTGGATTTGTCCCCAAGATTAGACGGGATTATTCAGTCATTTATGCAGTCGTTATCTGAAGGAAGCATAGGTTCCGTTGTACAGTACGTTTGATATAAACCACTGAATAATACTTGAATAATCCCTTCAAAATTTCCCTTGATAGACAAAAATATCCCAACGCCAAGACCTACATCCCAAGATCTTTTGCAAATAACCAAGGATTGGTAAATATCTGCGTACAGCGTAATGAGGCAGATGGGGGTGTGTGTTATCGAGAGCTGACATCAAGGCGTATATGTGACACAATAAGTAGACTTTTACGAATGTCGGCCGGGTTTTTTGTATGCAATTGAAAACTGCGGTTTCGGTTTCGCAGTAGCTCAGCAGAGCCTTCAGGAAGCTTGCCACAGCCCACGGGTTAACTGGATGTACTATGACAAGGAATTCCTAAATAAGAATTGAAGAAGGTAGTCTATAAAGAGTGTTGACCAAGAAAGTTATGAAGGGCGTGGAATGAATCAAATTTAAGGAACATCTACAAGAAAAAGTTTTTATAAATATATATAAAAGACGACGTATAAAAAAGGGATGGAAACGTGATATAGAGAAGATATATTATAATAGAAAATAATCATATTAAGATACCATCATTGGGGGGGGGAAACTGCATACATGGAAATGAATAAGGTAAACAAGAAGGAGGAAAAGAACCATGATGACAGAGAAACACAAAACACCAATCAACAAAATATAATTAAAAACACAACTAAAACACACACACCCACCCACACACAACACACACACACAACACCACAACACAAACACAAACAAACACCATCGCACACAACATACAACCCCACAACCACAACACACACCACACACACACGTACACACCAACACCACACACACACACACTTACACACACAAACACACACACACACATACAAACACCACACACACACACAACACAACAACACACACACACACACCCCCACACACACACACACACACCCACACAACTCCACACACACACCCCACACACAACACAACACACACACACCACACATACACACACACCACCAAAACACACACACACACACACACACACACACACACACACACCCCACACACACACACACACACACACACACACACACAAAACAACACACCCTCATGAAACAAAGGAACACCCGATGATCAAAAAACACACAAAACAAAAAAACAAAAGTCTCATTACAGCAAAACAAACACCATAAAAAAAAGAACCACAACAACAACAAACAACAGGGGTATATAGAAAGGGGAGACAGCGATACAGGTGAATATATGAGGGGAAAACAAAAATGGAAAAAACTAAAACACATCCAGAAATAAAGATAGATGCTAATGGTTAATTAATAAATAATTAATTAATCATGGGGAACACTCTCGTTGGGGGAGCGCCGCATCGCCAATCCTGAAGAGCATCCTACCATCCTATTCCGACCTGTATAGTCTACCCACTTCTTAAAAGTTCAAATATGTGGGACCAATAATGGCCCAGATCTAACTCCAAACTGTACAACTCTTAAAAGTTCCAAGATGAATGACCAACCATGGTCCAAATCTAACTCCAAGCTCTATTACCCGTAAAAGGGTTTCCCAAAATGATTGACCAAACCACATCTAAGGATCTTACTCCAAGCTGTTCTACCCTTAAAAGTTGCAAGATAATGACGGACCAAATATGGACCAGATTTCCCAAAATGATGCACCTTTCATGACCAGATCCAACTCCCACATATTTGTTTTATACTGGAGGATAATATTTTTACCCCTGAAACTGGGGGAGAAAAATCAATTTTAGTGCCCCCAGTGCGGGAATGTAGAAAACGTGATCATTACAGAATTGGAGAAAAACCCAAATCAGGTTTGAAATCGCATCCGGCATTATTTTAAATTTTTAACCCAAAGTTTTGGGGTTGAGGTATTTTTGGGGTTGGGTGAAATGCTGGGGCAAAGGGGAGCAAGTCGCTTGCAAGAGACGGTTGAGGTAAATTCAGGTGCCACACTTTGGGGTTTTTGTCCCAAGATTTAGAGGGGGATTATTCAGTTTTTTGCAGTCGTTTATCTGAAGTTAAGCATAGGTTCCGGTACCGTACCTTGATAAAAACCACGAAAAATATTGAAATCCCTTAAAAGTCCCAAGATAGACACAAAAATCCCAAACCAAGACCTACACCCAAGATTTTTTGGCAAAAAACCAAAGGGTTTGGAAAATATCTGCTACATCTAGTATGCAGTGGTGGTGGGTTTTATCGAAGCTGACACAAGGCGTAATGTGACACAATAATAGACTTATACAAATTCGCCTGGTTTTGTAGAAATGAAAACTGGGGTTTTCGGTTTGCAGAGCCAGCAGACCTTAGAAGGCTGCCACAGCCACGGGTTAAATGGATGGACTATGAAAAGGGAAATCTAAATAAAAATGAAGAAGGTAGTCATAAAGGGTTGACAAGAAAGTTATAAGGGCGTGGAATGAAATAAAATTTTAAGGAAATTAAAAGAAATAAAGATTTTAAATTATATAAAAGGGGACAAAAAAAGGGGAAACGTGATATAGAAAAAATAATAATAGAAAATAATCAGTATTAAGTTTACAAAATTTTCAGGAGGAAACTGCATACAGGAAAAATAAATAAGGAAAACAAGAAGGGGGAAAAAGAACCATGGTGACAGAGAAAAAAAAAAACACAAACAACAAAAATTAATTATAAACACAAAAAAACACACACACCCACCCCCCAAAAACCACACAAAACACAAAACCAAACACATACAAAAACACCCCTCGCACACAACACACACAACAAAAACACAACCACAACCACACAACACACACACAACGTCACACAACACCCCCCAAAACCACACACACACAAACACACAACACCATACACACACCCCCAACACACACACATACACAACACACACACACACCCCACACAAAATCACACACATCACTCCCCAACACACACACAACACACACACCCCCAAACACACACCCCCAACACACACAAACACCACACCACACACACACACACCACCACACACACACCACACACACACACACACACCACACACACACACCCACACAACACACACCCTCATGAAACAAAAAACACCCGATGATAAAAAAACACAAAAACGAGAACAAAAGTCCATTACACAAAACTAACCCCATAAAAAAAGCCCACAACCCAAAACATCAGGATTTTGAAAAAGGGTGAGACGGGCGTACGGGAATATATGGGGGGAGAAAAAAATTAAAAAAAACTAAAACACATCCAGAAAAAAAGTAATAGAAGGTTAATTAAAAAAAATTTAATTAATCAGGGGGGGAACACTCTTTTGGAGGGAGCGCCCGCATCCCCAATCCTGAAGAGCACCCTACCCCCCTACCCCGCCCTGTTGGGTCTACTCTCTTAAAATTTCAAATGGGGGGGACCAAAAAGGGCCCAGATCTAACCCCAAGCTTACAACCTTAAAAGATCAAGATGAAGACCAACCAGGGTATGATCAAAACTCCAAGCTCTATTACCCGTAAAATTTAAAGATGATTGCCAACCATTCTAAGGATCTACTCTAAGCTTTCCCCCCTTAAAAGTTGCAAGATAATGACGGAAAAAATATGGACCGATTCCAATATGATGCACCTTCAAGCCCAATCAACCCAACATATTTTTTTATATGGGGATAATAATTTTTCCCCTGAAATGGGGAGCAAATCTTTTTTAGTCCCACCAGTGCGGGAATGTGAAAAAAACGTGTCATTACAAAATTGGAGCAAATCACATAAACATCAAGGTTGTTGAAATCTGCATCCGGCATTAATCTTTTAACCCCAAACGTATAGGGTTAGGTAGGTTGGGGTTGGGATTTGAAATATTTGGGGCAAAAGGGCAGCAAGTCGCTTGCGAGAGAGGGTTGAGGTGAATTCAAGGGTCCACACATTGGGTTTTGTCCAAGATTTAGACGGGCTATTCATTTATTTATGCACTCGTTTATCTGAAGTAAGCATAGGTTCCTTTGCCCGTACCTCGATATAAACCATGAATAAATACTTGAATAATCCCTTCAAAAGCCAAGATAGAACAAAATACCCAAAACCCCAAACCCATCCCAAGTTTTTTGGGCAAATAACCAGGATTGGGTAAAATCTCGTACATCGTATTTAGGCAGAGGGTGGTGTTTTTATCGAGAGTAAATCAAGGCGTTATATGTGACAAAATAAGTAGACTTTTCGAAAGTCGGCCGGTTTTTGTATGCAATTTAAAAATGCGGTTTCGGGTTTTGCAGTAGTCAGCAAGCCTTCAGGAAGGGTTGCCCCGCCCCCGGGTTAACTGGATGGACTTGCAAGGAATTCCTGAAAAAGAATGAAGAAGGTATCTATAAAGAGTTGACCAAAAAATTTAAAGAAGGGGGAATGAAATCAAATTTTAAGGGAAAATCTACAAGAAAAAAAGATTTTTAAAAATATATAAAAGACGACGTATACAAAAAAAGGAAACATGAATGAAAAATTTATAAAGAAAAAAATCAGTATTTAAAATACACATCTCAGGAGGAAACTGTAAAGGAAATAATAAGGAAAAAAGAAGGGAGGAAAAAACCATGGTGACAGAGAAACACAAAAACACAAAACAACAAAATATAAAATTTAAAAAAAAAAAACTAAAACAACACACCCAAAAACACACAAAACACACACAGACACACACACAAACACATAAAAAACACACACACCCCACACAACCAAACACACACACCACACACACACACACACAACACACACGTTAAAACACACACAACAACACACACTTACAAAACAAACACACACACACACTACACACACCCACACACACACACACACACAACACACACAAAAACCACACACAACACCACACAACACCACACACACAACTCCCCAACAACACTCACACACACAACACACAACACATATAATACCCCAAAATACACACACACACACCACACACACAAACCAACACACACAAAACACACACACACCTAACACACACCTCAGAAAAAAAGGAACCCCGAGACAAAAAAAACAAAAAAGAAACAAAAGTTCATTACGAAAAAAAACACCATAAAAAAAGACCACAAAAACAACAAAACATCAGGGAATATGAGAAAGGTAGACAGCGATACAGGTGAAATTTGAGGGGAGATAAAAATGAAACAAAAAAAAAAACCCCCAGAAATAAAAAATAGATAGCTAATGGTTAATTTAAAAAATAAGTAATTAAACAGGGGAAAAATGTTGGAGGGGGCGCCGCACGCCAATCCTGAAAAGGGATCCTACCCTCACTCCCATGTTAGTTACTACTCTTAAAAGTTCAAAAATTGGGGACCAATAAGGCCCAGATCTAACTCCAAAATGTACAACTCTTAAAAGTTCCAAAATGAAGACCAAACCCTGGTCTGATCTAAACCAAGTCTATTACCCCTAAAAATTCCCAAAAGATTTACCAACCACTTTAAGGGTTTACTCTAAGCTGTTCTGCCCCTTTAAAAATTGCAAAAATAATGGGGCCGGA
>JACEEZ010011681.1:0-11135 GCA_016584305.1 Chionoecetes opilio
AACCCAAAAAAAAAAAAAAAAAAATTTTTTTGGGGAGGGTTTTTTTCTTTTTTTGGCCAACCCTTGGGAAAATTCCCCCAAGTAATTCCCCCCCTAAAAATATAGATAATATTAAAATATATTATAAAATTAAAATTATTATTAATATTAATTATAAATAATATATATTATAATATATTATAAATATTATTTATATAATATTACACACACACACGGTATGCTTACTTTAGGCTTCGGGTCGCTTTTAAGACTGATGACGGTGACGTCTCCGTCATCCCCCCCCTGGGACGGCGGTCTTCCTTGGGGCCCCAAAAAATTTTCTTCAGCTTTATTTTGGCCCATGGGGGATCTTAATGCTTTTAGTTTCGTTCTCAAGGTTGAATCTCCACATTTCGCAAAAAAGTAACTTTTTCTTAAAAATTTTAAAAGAAACATGTAAATTTAAATTTGATTTTAGTAAAATATTTCCCCTTGTGAAAATAATAATTTATCTTTAAGTTAAAAAAAAATACTTATAGCTTAAAAAAACTTACTTTCACAATGCTTAATTTTTTCATAAATTTTTTTCCCAAAAAAGGTGTGCAAAAAAACTCCCACTGCTTTTGGGTTATTTGTGTGTGGAAACTAATATTTTTGATATACCCAAACCACTTAGGGGATCCCCAAAGATGGGTGTGCATTGAAGAGGGGGTTGAGGACATTGCTATAGCCCTTCCTTGATTGTCCTAAAAAATATATAAAAATTAAAAGCATGGTGTAATGTTCAATCAATAAATCATTGGGGGCTACGCCGGGGGGCGCGTCGCCTCGCCCCCCCTAAAAACGCCCCCCGAAAGTCACCACGCGTGAGTTCCCAGCGGGCCCTTTCCCCAATCCCAAGCAACTTCGACAGGAAACACAACTTGCCCAACCACGACCCTTTGGGGGCCGCCCCCTTGGCCCTCCTCCACGCCGGATTGTCTCTTTAGATACAACCCATGGGAAAAAGGGATGGGGTTTAGGGTAGCGGCCATGCCCATAATCCCCAAATTTTGGCGCTGAGGATTTGGGGTTAATAGGCCTCGATTCAGCTCACGGTGCCATCGCTGTTTGACACTTAATCTCCCACGATACCCCCTTTATTTCAAAAACATTTTATACCAAAGCCTTGTTCGCTCTTCAAGTCACATTTAGTGTCCATGTCTCACAACCAAAGAGTAAGACGGGACAAAAGCGACTTGAAATCCGGATTTTTGTCCTCCTCACGGTACCGACAACCCCAAAAATACTCCCCGCTGGCATTAACCTGTGGGGCTAGCCAATCCGCCGAAAGCCTTCTTGACATGACCCGCCTTTTAGGATTTGCGCTACCGGTATGTAAAAACTTTCCAAAGCCCAAATGTCCTCGCCACACGCCATGAACAACTGTATGTTTTCAGAAGTCTCCCCCTCTTGGTCGGGAGCCAGGGAGCTAACCCCAAAAGGCTTTCCCTCCTCGTGCAGCGCCTCGGAGCCAAAGGACCTCCAGCGACTCCAAGTTATGCATCATGGAAAAAAAAAAGATCGTGATTTTGGTGTTCCGGGGGATGCCCCACAATCATTTTGATCTACAACCTTGCAATACCCAGTCCATACAAGCTTTGAAAATGAGGAAAAGGCGCACCCTTTTGCCTCACTCCTGTATTCACAGGAAAGAAGGGATCACCTGCCCCACACTTCACAGCATCTCAGCCCAAAATACAGCCAGTTATCAAAACCCAAAAGCCTTGCAGGAAAACCCTCAAGTAGCAAAGATCCCAGATTTACTCCCCATGCACTGAGTCAAACGCCTTTTTTGAGATCACATAGGCTGCAAGCATCCCCCGTCGAAACTACTTTTGGCTTCCCCCCAGGACACGAAACCTAGGATACGGTCCGTTGTTGATTACCAGGCGTGAACCCAGACTGCTAGGTCTCTGATGCTTCACCAGATGACTGCGAATTCGTGCAGCAATAGATGGGCAACCCTTTTCCTGGTACGCTGAGCATATAATACCCGGTAATTGTTGCAGTCCTGACGGTCCCCTTTCCCCTTTTTAGTAGGGCGACCAGCCCCCCCCTTTTTCCCTCAGGAGGGTTAGAGTACCTGATTGCCACACGGGGCAGTCAGAAGCATTTCAACCCGCGGATCATGGCCTCACCCCCACTTTGAGGGGTTCCGCACTGATATTACAAAAACCCGCTGCCTTTCCCCCTTCAAAATTTGCTACAGCCTCCTTTATTTGTCAAAGAGGGTGCGGTTTTTTGTCAAGGGAGGATCGGCATCCACTGCCTGTAAACCCCGTGGTGGAGTGTCAGTTGGAGGGTCCACCGGAACAACTCCCCCAAAGTACCAGCCCACGAGCCATCTGCCCTCCATGTCCGACCGAGGCGCCCCCCTGCGTTCGAATAGCCTCGCCCGAGAAGGAACTTGGAAAAGGGGGCTTCTTCAGGGCCGGTAGGGGAGTCGGAGGTCATTAGCTTTAAAAGACCCTGAAATCCCCAGCGAGACTCCTGACATACCCCTCCTTGTTTCTCCTCAGGAGGGGTTTTAGTCCGGTGACAGAGCCCTGTGCTGGTCCCGGTTCCCAGCCAGCCGGCAACGCGATTTTTCGGCCTCGATTTTCTCCACTTCCGTAGAGACAAAAACCCCGCCTTGACCTCGGGCGCCCCCAATACACTCCTTTGGGAGCCCGTAGAGTTTCACTTTGAAGGGATCCCCAAAATTTCGGGTCCCCGAGAGCCTGACACTCAAACCGATTTGAGATGCCACCGCTACCAGACACATGTCAAGCCCTTTTAGTTTCTCAAGATGAAACACAGTATTTTACCTCTTGAGATTCTTTTGGACTTGACATGAGCTTAAGTGGACAACAACAAGTCTTTATCTGTTCCAAAGAACTCAGCATTCCGGTAAAAACCCGCAGTTCTGGAGGTCCTCCAACGGTACTAACGAGGTTTTGGGTCGATCTCCTTTTCTACCCCTCCGGCATTCTATAAAACCCTGTCCCGCGGGCAGCTCGGTCTCTGATACCAAGAACCCGCAATTCTCAACCTTCTGGACTTTCAAAGTTCAAACAAGAACTGTTGGGGTTTCTGGACCGGACCCTGGGGAAACCCCAAACCAACTCGTGTATCTCCCCCCTGGGGGGCACCCGTCGTGGGGCGGGGCTTGAAGCGTGGGCGAAAGGGCGCCACCCCTCTGGCGGCCTGCCTGCCATTGTTTGGGGTTCGGGGGCCGTCGGGCCTCGTGGACCCCAAACGCTCCCCCCCTTCGTCATGGGGGGGGTGGACCTTCCCGGGGAGTCCCTTTTTCTTCCTCCCCCTTTCTCTCCTATCTTGGGCGATTCTAGCCCTGTGAACCCTTTCTTCCGTCTACGCTTCTTCTTTCTTTTAAACTTCACGCTCCGCTCCCCACTGTTTGCCGTTCGTGGCATCCCGTTATTCCCCGCGCGCCCCTCTCTTGGGAGTTGAGCCCACCGCGGGGGGGGTTTGGTATTTCCCTTTTTTTGGGCAAAACGTTCCTTTGGTAGGGGGGGTTTGGGGTAAGACGGATTTTCCATTTGTGGCCCCGCGGAAAATCGGCTGGTCTTTGCTTTTGGCTGGGGCCCCAAGCGGGGGTTTCCCTGGGGGCCCCCCGCATGGGGTCCCGCGGCTGCCCCCACACACTAGGAAACCGAAGGTATACTTCCCCGCTACCCCTGGAGCTTTTTTGGGTGGGGCCCTTTCCCCCAAACCAGACAGTTCCCCCTTTTGTTGGGCTCCGTGGTGGGGGGGGGGGGCGGGGGGAAGTGAAGTAATTTTTTTTTATGTAAAAAACTAAAGATTTACCCCGGCCGGCCTTTTCTCCCAAACGTCCGCTTTTTCCTCGATTTTCTCCCTTTTAATCCTCTCACATTGCCACTCTGGCCCCTTTTTCCAGGCCCCGACGTGGCAGGGAAGGGGCAGCCCCCCCTTTCCCTTTCCCTCACCCTCCCCGGTCTGGCGGTCCCCGCATAAAGGGGACCCCAGACGGGGGATTGAGAGGGACCCGGGCCCCCTCGGGGCCCTTCACTTTGGACACCTTGTTTCCCTGCCCCAACTTTTCCCCAGGCCTTGTTTTTAAAGAGCATTACTGATATTTTAAAAGGGCTTATGGTGGGGTTTTCGCCGCCCCTTTCTTTTTTTATGATGACAAGGAAAATCAAATGGGTTTCTACATAAATTTTTTTGCAGCAGAGGGTTTGAAACCCTTGCTTATGGGGAAGCCACAAAGAGGGAAAGGGGGCGGGGCCATTACAGACCCAAAATCTTTCGCTTTTTAAAAACGATGGAGACGGCCCTGAGACTACATCCGAAACCCACTTTTGAGAAAACTACAAATCTACTCCACCTGTCCGCCATAGCCCTCCCCCTATTTTGGTACGGGGGCTTATTAAAAAGGATTTTTGGGGGAAATTTTTTCCTTGCGGCGGGGTATTTGGGGGAAAAAAATTTGGGAAAGACCCCAAAAGGCCCCCTGAAAATGGCAGGGGGTTTTCTAATCCGGGGGCCAAAAGGCCCCAAAACTCAGGCTCGGTTCCCTTTTCCACTGCCCATCACCAAAGACAGCTTTTTTGATACCATCAAACCCCCATCTAAAATTTAATACCAGAAAAGGGTAGTCTACAACTAGGGACCCCCTTTAATTTTTCCCCGGAGGCAGAAATACAAAAACATGGGGCCCGGAAAAGATTTTCAACAGGCTATAAGGTCAGGGGAAAAACCCCAAAAACATGATCATTATAAACTTTCTATGGATCAAGTTTCCCCGATTCCTAGGGTCGGGGCCCCAGTCTCTAAAGATAAAAAACCTTTAAACGACCCGGCCCCCATGCAGGGTATTATTTCCACAGCTTTGGGCACGGCAAAAAAATTGTAAAACCCCCCCCTGCTGTGGGTCGATGCTCGGCGTTGGGTGCCCATCCCAGCTGGCTGTACCTCAACTCCCTACTTTCTTTACTGCAGTGTTGAATCAAACCCCCCGATTTTCCCCCAGGGGTGGGACTTAAAATTAGAAAAAGACATCCCCTTTTTTTGGCCAACTCCCAATTTTTCAGTCCCTTTGGGGGGCGCCAGAAGAAACTTTTCCCCCAGACAAAACAGGGGGGGGGGAAGCAGGACCTACGCATCCCCCGATGGCTGTTGGGTTTCTTTTAAGACGCCTAATCAGCCCCCCTGCAGTTAAAACCCCCACATTTTCTTTTAAAACCCAACCCATCCATCCCAAAGAAGAATAAGTTTTTCGCTAAATGGCCCCCCTGTGATTCTTTGGGGGGGGAGTTGCGGAAAAATCCTTATAATGAGCCTCCAAAAACCTCTCGGGAGTGCATGCCGCCACCGGGAAAAAAACAATAGTGACTCCCCCCAAAAAAAACCATCCAAATAAAGAAATCCCCCAGAAGCGGGAAACCCCAGTTCCAATGAGTCCTTAGACTCAGTGGGGTCCCTTCCCGGCCCAAAATATCAAGCGGGCAGGAGGGGTGGGCTTTCGTACAGATACACCTACTGATAAGGTTTTGGGAGTAAATGAAATGACTCCCAAAATCACTGCCCCTGTTTTCCACCCCTTGGGAACACTAGCGACACAGCTCAACACCCTGATGGGGGAAGGGGGCCCCACAACTTTTGGCCAAAACAAGTAGTTGATAGCCCTGCTGATAAGCAAACTTCAAGGGCCCTCGTTGGATCCCTTTTCCAAAAACGTTGGATCACTATAGGGGAAAATAAACTGCGCACCCATCCCGCCAAAAATATCGAGGACTTTGGGGCTTAAATGCGGTTTTCTCCCGGAGATGGGAGGGCTGCCTTGGCACGATTTCGTATTGGGGAAAAATCATATTTCTCCCTGGGTTCCTCAGGGGGGGAGGCCACCCTCCTTTCTGTATGATTGTTTTTGGGCCCCCTTTAAATGTGCGACACTTCTGGTCGATGTCCCGTTTTTGGGGAGCTACGTGTGAAATTTTTTTCCCGGTTTTCGCGGGGCGGACGGTGCTTACCCTCCCTTTCCCCGGGATTGGGAGAGAGGGGGGTTTTTCTTTCCGGGGCATGAAGTTCCCCTACATTTATTGAGAAAGGGTGGCCTTTTCAAAAAGTTTTTGATGTTTTTTTTAAAATTTTCCCTTTTGATTTTTTTTTAATGTACTCCCTTTTTCTTTTATTTTATTTTGTAATTTTTAATATTTTTATTCTTTTTCTTTAAATTTTTTTTTTTTAGTTTTTCCAATTTTCATGTATCTTTTGTAACGGGGGTCCCCAAAAAACCCCCCCCGTTGCGGCGCCTTTAAAAATATAATCCTCAAAACCCTCGTGGGAGCTATCAGTACACCTGAAGTGGTTTAAAACTTCTGTCAGTAAATCTCATTTTGGTGGGAAAATCGGTCTTTACTACTGCCCGCCCGGGGCCTCGTATGAGAATTTCCCCCTTTCACCGCCCGGGTTTTTACGCAAAGCGCCAACCGACATCTGGGAAAAGTACAGAAAAGTTTGTTTTCCACTTTACAGCACGAAAAAAAAATGCTGGGCTTTAAAAAAGGGGCGCGTCACAAGCCGTAAGGGGTTTTGCATCATCTGCCCGAAAGGGAAAAAACATTTTTTCCCAAACCCCAAAGGAATATTGTGGATTTCGTGCCAAAATTGGGGGGAAAGTTCCCCTTTTTCATAACGAGTTGGCCCCAGAAATTATCTGTTTACAAAAAAACCTTTAAAGGGGCGGGGAAAGGGGTTGTCTCTCCCCCGACGGGGTTTTAACCTGTCCACAAAACCACCCCCAGCAGGTGGGGGTTTTAGTGGTGGTTGGGGCCCTTTTCCCATCGCGGGATGCCCCCTTAACTGTTTTCCCGTTTGAAATCCCCCTTTGCGGGCCCTTGTAGCAGGTCGTACCCAACCCTGCAAAAGGGACCTACATGTTGATCAAAAATTACCTCCAAATGACGACATCCCTCTCCAAGATCTTGGGGATCTTATCCGAACCCTTCCCCCTCCATTTTTTCCCCTTTGGAGACATGAATGGGGGGCCATTTTCTTGGGAGATTCCAACAAAAAATCGTGGCGGTGATTTTTCTCGTAATCTTATAGATGGCAAAAAATTTAAAAATTTTAAAAAAACACGGGGGGAACCAACACTTTTTCCTTTCGCAGAGGGGAAAGGGGGATGTATTGACCATCACTGCAGTCCACAGGCGCCCTCGACTTCTCATGGGGGGTTTGGGCCGTTCTTTTCGGGGAAGGGGACCTTTACCCCAATATACCAAAAGCAGTGTCCTCGCCCCCTTCCCGATGGCTCCCAAAATGGTGCCTCCTCGTGCAGACTGGGGGGGTTTTCCCAAAAGGGGCTTGTGTTTTGAACTTTATAAAAGATGATTTTCCCAAACAATAGATGGGCCGTAGATTACTTTGGGTCTCAAAATCCTTTTTGCAGCCTCCCCGAGCCCCCCCCGCACATCGGGATTTTTTCCTCTCGGGGACCGGGCCCCGTGGTGGACCAGGACGTAGGGAAACGAGGAGTCACTCCCGCCGTGCTGAAACGCAAAACCCTTTCCGGGGCCCAAACTCAGTAGACCAAAAAAATTTACCCTTTTCACGGGTTTTAAGACCCTAAAATCCCGAGGGGTTATAAAAAGAGTCTGTCACCCCTCTTGGGGGGCCCTTTATATAAGTACGATCTGTGCATCTACCCCGGTGCCCAAAGGGTTTGACAAAGAGTGAGGAAAAAAAAGGGGGAAGTTTTTTTCCCACCCTCCCCCCCAAGTTTATCGTTTAATGGGGGACCCTGTGGCAGACCCCCTTGAATTTTAGCAGAGGAATTTTTTTTCCCATTTTGTGTCAGGGGCCCGAAGACAGACCTTGCGTTCCAAGTGTAGGGACAGACTGCGACAAAAAAACAGAGGGGGAAAATAGATTTTCCCCCAGAGGCGGGGAATTTACCCTTTCTTTTTACCCCTGTGAGCTATTTTCAACCCCAATAAAGGGTTTTTGCGCTGCCATTTCCCCAGGCCAAGAGATGACCATATGCGATGCTCGTAATCTAAAGAGGTCCTAGTTTTTCTTGTTGAGCACCCAAATAATAGGATCTGGATTAAAAGGAAAACCTTTCCCCCAAGTGGGCTGGGGTTGGGGGGTGGTGACCCCGATCCCTAACCCTTTTAAGGGGACCACCCCCAACTACCGACAAATTTTCCGGGCCCATATCCCAAACCATGTATGTGTAATTTATTAAAAAAAAATGGTAAATAGTCGACTTGTAGGGGTTTTGGAAGGGGGAAAACTTTTTCCCCGTTCTCAGTGTGGATTCCCTAAGCACACTCTATACGGAAAGCGCTTATTTTCCCTTTGAGTCATCCTATGCGGGGGATTCGCCTCCGGGGCAACCCATTTTACCATCTTTTCGACCTTGAAAAGGCTTTCGGGCAAGGGTTTTGGGGACACCCGGGATAAATTTCAATCTCTGTAGAGTTCGGGCTAAGAAGGGGCGTTTGCCTGTTTCCTCCAGAGTTTCCTAGCCAAACCCGGGGTTTTAGAGGTTTGAGTTGGGAACATATTTTCTTTGAAAAACCCCCCCTTAGGTGGCATCCCCCAAGGGTTTGCGCTTGAGTGTAGCTCTGTTCGCTGTTTGGGCCTCAATGGTATTTTTGAGTACCCGCCAGAGGGGATTGTTAGTACATTTTTACGTGGATGATTTTCAATCTTTTTTTGCTGCTTCCAGGAAGTCGGTTTCAGAGAGAAAAACTTCAACTTGCATTGATAAAGTTTTTGAATGGAGACGAACGTGGCTTCCGGTTTTCCCAACGAAGGGCTGTAGCGGGTTTATTTTTTTCAGAGCCCGTGGGATTCATCCCGACCCAGACCTTTCATCTTTACGGGGGAGGGAAAACCATGTAGGGAAAAAGGGCCCCGGGTTTTTTGGACTCATTTGACAATAGACGATTGGGTGCCTCACCTTCGTGGTCAAAAATGAAAATGTCTCCCCCGGGCCCGGGGTTTTTACAAAGTCCTCTGCACACCAGGGTGGGGGGGTGATTTTCCCCTAAATCCCCTTTTCTTCACCGCCCACTTTTTCCTTTTGAAGCTTTAATATGGATGTGAAGTTTTATTTTCCCCTGCCACACCCCCTCGACTGCGGAGGGGTGGAAATTTGGTAATCATGCTGGTGCCCTTTGGGAACCGGGGCGTTTAGGTTTTCTCCCATCCCAAAATCTATTTGGGGGATGATGGTGTCCTCCCCCTTAGATCTTTTTAAAGCCCGTCCCCCCTGGTTAAGATGTTTGGGATCCCCTCCCAAGACTCCCTGACTCAATAGTTGGCCCTGCTGTGTCTTTGATTTTTAGGATCGCAAAATTTACCAAGGGGGGAAGAAGCTTCCCCAAAACCCCTTGGTTTTGATTCCCCCGCTATTAGGGGGACGCTTTTCCCCCCCCTTTCTTTACGGAAACTGGGCCCCCATAGGCCCCACTCCAAATCGGTCCATGGCTCTCCCCGAAGTGTCCTTTTTCCCAAAAACCTTCCCCCTCTCAAAAGGGGGGCTTTACCTCCTCAGGCTGAGCGTGCCCAGTTTTTAGACCCTTTTCAAAAATCAGAGTTCCCGGGCCCTGTCTTTTCGATGGGTTTCCAAAAACAGCGAAGAGTTTTGGGTACGGTGGGCGTATTCCCCTCCCTTTTAACCCAAAGGGGGCGCCTTCCCAAGGGGTTTTATCTGTTTTTTGGGTGGGAAAAAAGTGCTAAATTTTTAAGCTCTCATGAAATTTTTTTTCCTTCGGAGTTTCTTCTACAATTTTAGTGATTTTTGTAGTGCTTTTCAATCACTTTAAATTTTAAAATCTCCCCATCCCTGGCAAAGGGTCCTGGAATGGCTTTTTTCTGCTCAAGAGGCGAGGCCGGGGGCGGTCAGCTTTTGTTTGGGGACCGGCCCCAGTAGGGGTTGGGCCCGGGAATGAGGGGAAACTGATGCCTTGGCAAAAGCTGCCCGCCCAAAAGACCAGCTCTCAACCCATGTTGCAGTGCCGGTTTCGGACCAAGCTCGGCAATCCATAGATCAGGTTTTACAAAAAGTTGGGAAGAAAAGTTGGAAATTTCTATAGGGAAAAAAAAACTGCGCCAAACCCTCCCCAAAAATATCGAGGAAAGGAGCTACTGCGGTTCTCCCGGAGATGGGAGACTGCCTTGGGGACATTTGGTATTGGGGCACACCCCTATTTTACTCAGGGTTCCTATGGAGGGGGCACCCTCCCCTTTCTGTGATGATTTTTTGGTCCCCTTAAAATGTGCGGCACTTTTCGGGTCGAGTGTCCCAAATCTTGGGGACCCACCTGTGGGAATTTTTGTCCCCCGGGGTGGGCGGAAAGGTGCTTACCCTCTTCCCTGGCATTGGGAGAGAGGGGTTTCTTCCGGGACATGAAAGGGCCAACATTTTTTGAGAAGGCTGGGCCCCCCCCAACAAGTTATGATGTTTTTAATATTTAAATTTTAAATTTTTGTTTTTAAAAGTACTCTTGGGTTTTTTTGTATTTTGTAATTTTTAAAATTTTATTTATCTTTAAATTTTGTTTTTTAGTTTTATTTTAAATGTATCTTTTGTAAACAGGCTCAATAACCCCCCAGTGCGGCCCCCTGAAAACTATTTAAACATTCAATCAATCAATCGTAACCATCTCCACAGTGGGCCCGTAGTTTGCCCTGAAATGCCAAGGGGCAATGGTGGTCCCGAGGAGGACCCCTTGTCTAATACAGAGTCGAGTTGGGGGTAGGGAAAATTTTTTCTCTTCCCGTTTTACCCCATCCCCGGTAGGAGGTTAAACTGCCCAAAAAAAAGGACATGAAACCCAGGGGTGGTTTCATTCTCAAACCCCCATTATACGCTCATCAACCGGGGGTAACCTCAAAAACTGACGGTTTCAGTTTGCTGGAGAGCTTATAGCTACTCCCCGTACACGGTGACCCTTCTCTGCCGGACCAGTAGTAGGTGTAAACCCCCCCTGTAGTCTCAAACCCCGCCGGGCCTTTCCCCGTCTCAGAGAGTCCCACATACCACCCTCAGCCTACTGATCCCCGAAGGAGAGGAGTCGATGATCGTCTGAGAAGGTCAAAAAACTTCCCCCGGCCCCCCCCGAGCCATGCCATTGGTG
>JACEEZ010011683.1:5000-15000 GCA_016584305.1 Chionoecetes opilio
AGGGTGTGTGCGAGTGTGTGAGAGTGAGTGATTGAGTGTTTGTGTATTCATCTAGTTGTATTTTACAGGGCCTGAGCTACACTCATAAGGCCCCGTCTCCATATTTACATTTTATCATTCGTGCTTAGTGTTAACCGAAACTACCACCCTGGGAGGCGAGTCACAAAGCCCCGGCTAACTCCCGAACCCATTTACTGCTGGGTGGACAGGGGCTCGGGTTTAAGAAGACCGCCCATCTCTCTTCGCTTCGCCTGGGGATCGAACCCGGCATTTCTCGGCAGTGATCCGAGCGTGCTACCACTACACTACGGAGTACCCCAATTGGTGTGTGTGTGTGGGTGTGTTTATTCATCTAGTTTTATTCATCTAGTTGTATTTTACAGGGCCTGAGCATCGCTCGCATAGCCCCGTCTCCATATCAACATTTTTATCATTCATCCTTAGTGCTTAGTTTAGGCCGAAGCCAGCACCCCGGAGAGCAGGTCACAAACCCCGGCTAACACCCGGTACCCATTCACTGCTGGGTGGACAGGGGCTTGGGTTTTTTAAGGAAACAGCCCATCTGTTTCCGCTCCACCCGGGGATCGAACCCGGGACTTCTCGGTTGTGAACCGAGCGTGCTTCCCCTACACTACGGAGTACCCTGTGTGTGTGTGCGTGTGCGTGTGCGTGTGCGTGTGCGTGCGTGCGTGCGTGCGTGCGTGCGTGTGAAAATCCATGTATCTCTTTCCTTGCAGTTCCCACAAACGTCCACATATATTCTCCCCTTCTCCCTCACCCTTCTCCCCTCACTCCTTAGTTACGCTCCTCCTCATACTCACTTTTCTTCCTCACACCCTCACTCCCTCTCCTCCAACAGCCCTTTTCTATCGGTTCATTCATCCGCACTTCACCAACTCAGCTTTCCACGACCACTTATTCTTTCTTCCTGCCTCCACTCAGCCTCTTTTCTCCTCCTCCTTCTCCTCCTCCTCCTCCTTCTCCTCCTCCTCCTCCTCCTCCTCCTCCTCCTCCTCCTCCTCCTCCTCCTCCTCCTCCTCCTCCTCCTCCTCCTCCTCCTCCTCCTCCTCCTCCTCCTCCTCCTCCTCCTCCTCCTCCTCCTCCTTTTCCCCTTTTTCTTCCTTTCCTCCTCACAAGAATATATACAAGCTAGAACGACTTTCTACTTCTCATCAAATATTTATGTCAGAGCGAAAGAGGAAAATGCATTAGATTTTACCACATCATTTTAAACACGTAAAAAACCCTAAACTACCAACGCTCTTGACGACTCTTGGAAGCATAGTGCAACACGTGGCATGTCATCCTTACTCTGTCTTGTATACACTGACTGAGGCATCATTCATAGCTTCAATATAGAGTAGGCAACTAAAGAGTATTCATTCATTCATCACTCACGAGGCATACATTTCCTAGTGGTATAGTCATGTCATGGTTATTCACTGCATTCACTACACACACTTCTACATTTCTATTTTTTTTGTATTACTACTCACAGATTTCCATTATATTTTTATCGAATTCCTACTCAGATTTCTATTATATTTTTATCGAATTCCTACTCAGATTTCCATTATATTTTTATCGAATTCCTACTCAGATTTCCATTATATTTTTATCGAATTCCTACTCAGATTTCCATTATATTTTTATCGAATTTCTACTCAGATTTCCATTATTTTTATCGTATTCCTACTCAGATTTCCATTATATTTTTATCGAATTCCTACTCAGATTTCTATTATATTTTTATCGAATTCCTACTCAGATTTCCATTATATTTTTATCGAATTCCTACTCAGATTTCCATTATATTTTTATCGAATTCCTACTCAGATTTCCATTATATTTTTATCGAATTCCTACTCAGATTTCCATTATATTTTTATCAAATTCCTACTCAGATTTCCATTATATTTTTATCGAATTCCTACTCAGATTTCCATTATATTTTTATCGAATTCCTACTCAGATTTCCATTATATTTTTATCGTATTCCTACTCAGATTTCCATTATATTTTTATCGAATTCCTACTCAGATTTCCATTATATTTTTATCGTATTCCTACTCAGATTTCCATTATATTTTTATCGAATTCCTACTCAGATTTCCATTATATTTTTATCGTATTCCTACTCAGATTTCCATTATATTTTTATCGTATTCCTACTCACATATTTCCATTATTTTTTCATCGTATTCTTCCTCACAGATTTCCATTATTTTTTCATCGTATTCCTACTCACAGATTTCCATTATATTTTTCTCGTATTCCTACTCACAGATTTCCATTACATTTTTATCGAATTCCTACTCAGATTTCCATTATATTTTTATCGTATTCCTACTCACAGATTTCCATTATATTTTTTGCGTATTCCTTCCTACTCCCAGATTTCCATTATATTTGTATCTATTCCTACTCTCAGATTTCCAATATATTTTTATCGTATTCCTACTCTCAGATTTCCATTATATTTTTTTCTTATTCCTTTATCACAGTAGCATCTTTGTCTCCATCCTCTCATTTTCTTTCCATTTTGTCCCGTGTCCCAAGAGAGAGAATGCCCCAGAAATAGGAGTTTTTTTTCCCGGTAACTGGTGTAATCTTGGAGTGTCATCAAAAATATAGCAGCGTCAGTGTGTCCTAATGCCTCTTGTCCAGCCCTGGGAGTTAGCTTTTTTTATCTCCTTTTAGCCAACATAATTTTCGGGTAACTGTTTGTACGATGAAAGGAAATAGAATGTGACGAAATCCACCAAAAAAAGTGTTCTGTTGGTGATGATTGCAGTAATGGTAATGATAATAAAGATAGTAGTAGTAATAATGATGATGATGATGATAATGATGATAATAGTAATAATGATGATAATAAATTTAACACTGAAGATGATAATAATAATAATGATAATGATAAATAATAATAATATTAATGATAATAATAATGACAATGATAGTATTATTAATAACAACAAAGAGGGAAATAATAATGATGACTGATAACACATAGTATCGTTTATTTTCAGTTATATTACTATTTCTACTATAGATAATTACTATAAGATTTCTGGTAATACATCATAAGGCGAGTTCTATTATTAGTCGGGAGGTGCGAGTTTATTTGATTCCCTCGGCCAGGCGGGAGGCATAGTCCCGTTCTCTATGCGAGTCTATGGTTTCCTAGTAAAGACGCTTGGCTGTAGCTCCGAAACTAACCATAAGATTGTCTCGAAAATACCCTCATTATGATTTCCACGCAAAGTTACCTCCTGAAGCCTGGGATAACTTAACCTACCATATCCGCAACCTAACGTAACCTAACCTGACGTGTTCAAGAGTAAATGCCACATACTCTTCCAGAAAACGGGAATATGCAGGCGAGAGACATCCTTTCATAGCGAGGCCCCTGCGGCGAGTACAGAGCTACGGACGTGCAGGGAGCTGTGACCCCCAATAGGAGAGAGTGTGTGGGGGGGGGGGGGTCGTGTGTGTGTGTGTGTCCGTACATTTGTTTCTGAGGACCAAAAATAGTCTCGCCTCGACACAAGCGTGGTAAATAAGACAAAATAATACTTTTTCTTCTTTTCTTGTCTTTTTCTTGTTGGTGGTGTTGCTGCTTTTGTTGTTGTTCTACTTTCTTATATGTTGCCACTTCTGCTGCTGCTGTTGTTGTTGCTGCGAAGGATGAGGAAGATAAGGAGAAGAGGAAGAGGAGGAGGAGGAGGAGGAGGGTATGAAGAATGAAGAAGAGAAGAAAGAGAAATAGCAGAAGAAGTAGCAGAAAATGAAGAAGTAGAAGGAAAAAGCTGAAAAAATGAAAAGAAGTGGAAGATGAGAGAGAAGGAAAAGAAAGTAGAAGAAAAAGAAGCATAATATTGAGTTGAATTAGGAAGGGAAGGAGGACGCCAATGCCATTACCTCCGGATGTTGGCTTGTTTCCTGAAGGTTAGCAGGTCCTCCCCCTTCACCTCCCCTCCCCCTCCCTTCCCCCCCTCCCCCACCTTCCCTCCCCCCCTCCCCCTCCCTCACTAATGTATCCATGTATCTCCTTCCTTGCAGTTCCCACAAACGTCCACATATACTCTCCCCTTCTCCCTCACCCTTCTCCCTCACCCTTCTCCCCTCACTTCCTTAGTTACGCAACCTCCTCATACTCACTTTTCTTTCTCACTCTCTCTCTTTTCCCCCTCCCTTCCTTCCCCCCCTTCCCCTCCCTTCCCTCTCCCCTTCACCCTCCCTCCCTCCCCTCCTTCCCTCCCCTTTAATACTGCTCTCTAGCATAATACTGAAAAAATAAATGGTATAAGGTATCGTACATTAAGTCATTTCCCGCGTTTAATTTCCGAAGTTACATTTTTCCCCCCGAGTCGTCGTATTGCAGTCACGTAAATAATGAGAATAAATCGACGGGTATAATATTGAGTTTTATGGTATGGGTTGGAAGTATTATAGAAGTGTTATTCTGTACGGAGGGGGTAAAGAATGCCTGGGTTGTAAATCATGTAATGGGTGTGGTGGGTGTGTGTGGGTGGGTGGTGTGTGGGTGGGTGTGGGTGTGTGTGTAGTATGTCTGTGGGTGTGTGAGTGTGAGTATGTGTGGGGTTTGGGTGTGTGGGTGGGTGTGTGTATGGGTGGGGGTGGGTGGGTGGGTGTGAGTGTGAGTATGTGTGTGGGTTTGGGTGTGGGTGGGTGGGTGTGGGTGTGTGTGGGGTGGGTGGGTGTGGGTGGGTGGGTGGGTGAGAGTGGGTGGAAGGAAGGGGTGGAAGGAAGGGTGAATGGATAGATGGGTAGGTGTGGGTGTGGGTATGGTGTGTGTGTGTGTGTGGTTGTGTGGGTGTGGGTGGTGGGTGTGGGTATGGGTATGGGTATGTGTGTGGGTGTGGAGGGGTGTGTGGGTGTGGTGTGTGGGTATGTGTGTGTGTTATTTTAGTCCTTGAAATTTCTCTTGTGTTATAGCGAGGCCAGTTGGGTGTTTTGTTATGCATTCTCATTGTGTGGTTGATAGCGGTGGTGGTGGTGGTGTGGTGGTGGTATTGATACGTATACTGATTTTTTTTTTCTCTCTCTCTCTCTCTCTCTCTCTCTCTCTCTCTCTCTCTCTCTCTCTCTCTCTCTCTCTCTCTCTCTCTCTCTCTCTCTCTCTCTCTCTCTCTCTCTCTCTCTCTCTCTCTCTCTCTCTCTCTCTCTCTCTCTCTCTCTCTCTCTCTCTGTGTAACATCTGCTATTGATTATTGACAAACGGCTTCTCTATTTTTGTTCGCCTTTTTGCTAACATACTGCACTGTAGATCACACTCAGACCGTATTGATGCTCCATATTGATATTCCGCCTATTCACAGACCAACGCACGAGAAAAGTTTGCATTATGCCAATATTTGACCATTATTGACCAGGAAAAGATATTCGATTGACGAGAAATATACGTATCTATGAAAATATTTGAGGAACAGTTTGGAAAGGAATCTTAGAAATATTGCTGCGGATTATTACTGTTGAAATTGCCGTAGTCATAAAGTTACATGAAAAAAGTGCACACGGCTCTCATCGAATTTTTATTTTAGCAATCTATTTATCTATATCTATATTTTGTGTTATCTATATTTAAGGGTTTCGTTGTATTGTATTATAAAAAACATGAAACTACCTGCCTTCCCAGTAAGTCTTAACAATACATCTGCAGCAACACCAAAAGTGGGTTGACTTCCCTTAGATTGGGCTTTGATGATTTGTTCTTAGAGACTAAATCTGACAAAATGCGTGAGTCATCCGGGAAGTCTAAGTGTCAAAGTGGTCTGAGGTCAACAAGCGCCGGGCGTGTGACTCATGGTGAAATATTAACCTTCTTTTAATTATTAGATTAAATATGATCTAAAACTAGGTACGAGAGGGAGCGGAAGGGACTCAAACGTGCATGGTAGAGAATTATGACCGACTATTAATTTATTTGTTATTATTATCATGATCATTACGCTATATACATACATACAGAGAGAGAGAGAGAGAGAGAGAGAGAGAGAGAGAGAGAGAGAGAGAGAGAGAGAGAGAGAGAGAGAGAGAGAGAGAGAGAGAGAGAGAGAGAGAGAGAGAGAGAGAGAGAGAGAGAGAGAGAGAGAGAGAGAGAGAGAGAGAGAGAGAGAGCACAGGGGATGGAGGAGGGAAGCGAGTTGGCTGTCATATTGACGGACAGGCTGACAAACAGACGCTGCAACAAAAATACGTACGTTATTGCGATACGGTCATGGCATAAACAAATCAACCAACTGCGTCCGTATACATAAGAAACTAGTAGCAGGCAGGTAGGACAGACAAGCAGGCCGGGGACAGACAGGCCTAGAATGTGCAGGTCAGAGACAGGTCAGGCTGGTCGTGGGTAAACAGGGAAGGCCAATCACCTAAGCAATGAAGAAATATGAAAGAAAAGATTAACAAGGAATGATAAATGAAAGCCACTGCCAATAAAAAAAGTATCAAATAAGCAAAAAAACGAATTAAAACTGATACAAAAAACGAAAAACTGTATAAAGAAAGTAAGAAATACAGCGTCCTATTCAAAGAAACTATCATTAACTGAAAAAAAATGACATGACTACACTGGACGCATAATGACGATATTCACAATTGCAGTCATTATTTTTGACGGTTTTACACGTCCATTTATTATTTTGTATACGTCATTCTCTTCTGGAAATTTTTCATTGTGCAGGAGGGAATAAAAAAAGTGAATAAAAAAGAACGTAATTTCCATTGTCATTTGGGTACCATTAGACGATTTTGAGTGAATAGAAGCAATGTTTTATAGGTATGACCTGTTTAGCATCCTTGGCCACTAACTAATTTGGTATATTCAGTTACTTTTCGTAATTTTATGGTTAACAACAGATGATTTAGTATAGCAAGGGAAAGATCTGGGCGTGAAGGGATTTATGATACAAAAAAAAGAAGCCCTGCGAAGACCTCCACGGACCCAAGAAAGTTTTAGTCACAATGCTTCTATTATACATTCCCTTCCTTTACCCGTAACTCCCTGATCCATTTGGGATGTACAGTACTGATGCATAGGTCATAGGTCTTAGCAGGTCATCTAGTCCAGTGGCGAGGGCGCGTCGTGTCAGGTGAGGGTAACTTCTCAATCTTTAATCTCGACGTGTGCTCCCTGCCTTAAAGAAGATGATCAGATATCTGTACCGACGCCTCCATCACCACCTAACCTAACACGGGATTAGCTAACGTACTATCTGTCCATGTGTATGTCTACCGAGTATGGATCTTTACATCAACGTCTCGCTCTCATCTCTCTCTCTCTCTCTCTCTCTCTCTCTCTCTCTCTCTCTCTCTCTCTCTCTCTCTCTCTCTCTCTCTCTCTCTCTCTCTCTCTCTCTCTCTCTCTCTCTCTCTCTCTCTCTCTCTCTCTCTCTCTCTCTCTCTCTCTCTCTCTCTCTCTCTCTCTCTCTCTCTCTCTCTCTCTCTTTCTCTTTCTCTTTCTCTTTCTCTTTCTCTTTCTCTTTCTCTTTCTCTTTCTCTTTCTCTTTCTCTTTCTCTTTCTCTTTCTCTTTCTCTTTCTCTCGCTCCTTACTATTTCAACACAAAGAGAGGGATCGCAGTCAATATAACGGAGTCGATTTTACGAAGACCAAGGTTAATAAATACCATGTAGTACATACGTGTCCAAGCGACCAAGCTAATTCTGCACATTGCTAAATATATTAATGGTCTTATGAAACATTGATATTCTTAATTTCTTTTATGTACTGATTTATTTCAGCATTCTTAAGCGTTCATAGCCACAAACACAATGGTGCTAATATAATTCAGAGGCGTCTAGAATTTTATTTTTTTATTCATGTGAGTAAACAGCAGTTTTAATTTCCTTAAGAGCGCCTCAGATAAAGCGCCACTGGTAAAGTGTTCGTTGCGTTCCACTTCTACTGTATAGCATTTATATTTTTGCGTTATGTATGTAGTGTTATGAAATATTCACGCCCTCATTATTTCATGGTTTCATATATTTGTTAACATTCATTACTAAAATAATGATAATCAGAGCGTATAATCATTATTTGATGCGTCACATGTATAAAGGATGCAGTATTTCATTATTACCAATCATTAACTGCATACCAATTACTATCTACGTGTTTACACCATTCAAATATATATAATGAAATTTCTGATTTATTAAAAATTTGACCCTTTAATGGTGAGCTTTTTTTATACATCGTTCTTATACATCGTTCTTATACATCGTTCTTATACATCGTTCTTATACATCGTTCTTATACATCGTTCTTATACATCGTTCTTATACATCGTTCTTATACATCGTTCTTATACATCGTTCTTATACATCGTTCTTATACATCGTTCTTATACATCGTCTTATACATCGTTCTTATACTCGTCTTATACATCGTTCTTATACATCGTTCTTATACATCGTTCTTATACATCGTTCTTATACATCGTTCTTATACATCGTTCTTATACATCGTTCTTATACATCGTTCTTATACATCGTTCTTATACATCGTTCTTATACATCGTTCTTATACATCGTTCTTATACATCGCTCTTATACATCGTCTTAACATCGTTACTTAACATCGCTCTTATACATCGTTCTTATACATCGTTCTTATACATCGTCTTATACTGTTCTGTTTATACATCGTTCTTATACATCGTTCTTATACATCGTTCTTATACATCGTCTTATACATCGTTCTTATACATCGTTCTTATACATCGTTCTTATACATCGTTCTTATACATCGCTATCATCGTTCTATACATCGTCTTATACATCGTTCTTATACATCGTTCTTATACATCGTTCTTATACATCGTTCTTATACATCGCTCTTATACATCGTTCTTATACATCGCTCTTATACATCGTTCTTATACATCGTTCTTATACATCGTTCTTATACATCGTTCTTATACATCGCTCTTATACATCGTTCTTATACATCGTTCTTATACATCGTTCTTATACATCGTTCTTATACATCGCTCTTATACATCGTTCTTATACATCGTTCTTATACATCGCTCTTATACATCGTTCTTATACATCGTTCTTATACATCGTTCTTATACATCGTTCTTATACATCGCTCTTATACATCGTTCTTATACATCGTTCTTATACATCGTTCTTATACATCGTCTCTTATACATCGCTCTTATACATCGTTCTTATACATCGTTCTTATACATCGTGTCCATTTTGAAAAATAGAAGAAAAATATTCTTGAAGAATATTAGAGCATATCTGTAGTACACATTCCACAAGCTATATGGAGAGACAGTGTAGCCACGCGGCCCTTGCTGGCCACGCTGCCGCATCATCTATGTAGCGCACCGCAGCGGGAGCTTCAGGGGCGCCGCGGAGAGACAGGTGTGTGTGTGTGTGTGTGTGTTGTGTGTGTGTGTGTGTGTGGTGTGTGGTGTGTGGTGTGTGGTGTGTGGTGTGTGGTCTGTGGTCTGTGGTGTGTGGTGTGTGTGTGTGTGTGTGTGTTATTCACCCATGGTCTTCACAGACGGGAAGAAAACCTAACACGCCAAGTGACCGTGGAGAACAGACGGTAATTATGAAGGTAAACACTCAATAAACTTTGTTCTTCGCTTGTGTCAATTTGCCTTTTTCACCACTCTGTAAACCCGCTTGTCTAATTAGTATCATGTCCTCCTCGGTGTGTGTGTCTGTGTAAGTGTGTGTGTGTGTGCGCGTGTGCGTGCGTGCGTGCGTGCGTGCGTGCGTGCGTGCGTGCGTGCGTGCGTGCGTGCGTGCGTGCGTGCGTGCGTGCGTGCGTGCGTGTGTGTCGGTACTCAGCCTAAAGAAAGATTCCTGCCTATTTTTTTAAAGACTACATTACAATTATTTTCCGAACACGTACGCTACGAATTTGTAAAGCATGTATTTTCCCCGCCACCCTACTTCAGTGTTCCTACTATGGCAACGTTTACCTGTTACCTATCACACCAATCCCTACCT
>JACEEZ010011683.1:20000-30000 GCA_016584305.1 Chionoecetes opilio
AAGCGAAGGCCAATCGATGAAAGATTGCTCTCTAAGCAGTGCCTTAGCTGGTCAGCAGTCGCTTATGGGGAGGGGGGGAGGGGGAGGGGGGGAGGGGGAGGAGGAGGAGGGGGAGGGGGAGGAGGAGGAGGAGGAGATGTTTACTTTATGACATGTGTTGTGTAAGTGTTGGCCTGTAAAAGTTTCAACTCCGAGGCTGATCCGCTTAGCTTTCCTAAATGATGTTTTCTTTTTATCATCTTTACAGTAAACATTGCTAATGGCTATGGTGGTAGTGGGATCATAGCGCGTAATGCTGGAAACGAGGGGATTATTCTCTTTTTATACCCAACCCTCATTGCCAGACACCACCGGCCAATATGTAAGTAATGATTTTAAAGCAAAGCCATGTGGGTCAGAGCGGAGTATACGTATAGAAATGCGTTATAATTACCCCTGCTGCACGACTTAGTGTACGAGTATATACCTGATCAAAACATGTAAATTAGAAGACTCAAACGTAGCAGTCACAGGTTCATTACTACAAAACTCGAATGATATCTGCACAACTAGGTTAACAAAGTACTGACACCGTCATGACTCTCATATGAAGCCACTTAAGTGTGAAAACATACGTAATATACATAAACCGATAACGTCAGACTCAAACATACAAAGCGAAGACAGGTTCAATATTACAAAACTCGAATGATAGCACAATTAGGTTAACAAACGTCCTTACTCCGTCGTGGCTCGCATATAAAACCACTGAATCATACATACTGAATACATGCTATATTGTGTTTTGTTAGTTGTAGTGGTAGTGGCGGAAGTAGCAGTTGTTGTGGGAGGTAGTTGTTGTAGGAGGTAGTTGTTGTGGGAGGTAGTTGTTGTAGGAGGTAGTTGTTGTGGGAGGTAGTTGTTGTAGGAGGTAGTTGTTGTAGGGAAGGTAGTTGTTGTAGGAGGTAGTTGTTGTAGGGAAGGTAGTTGTTGTAGGAGGTAGTTGCTGTAGGAGGTAGTTGTTGTAGGAGGTAGTTGTTGTAGGAGGTAGTTGTTGTAGGAGGTAGTTGCTGTAGGAGGTAGTTGTTGTAGGGAGGTAGTTGTTGTAGGAGGTAGTTATTGTAGGAGGTAGTTGTTGTAGGAGGTAGTTTTTGTGGAGGTAGTTGTGTAGGAGTATTGTCATGTAAATTAGAAGACTCAAACGTAGCAGTCAGGTTCATTACTACAACTCGAGAGTATCTGCACGAATAGTGTTAACAAAGTGTGTGAGACCGTCATGACTTATGTGAAGCCACTTAGTTGTGAAACATACGTTATAATAGACGTAATGTCAGACTCAACTTACAAAGCGAAGACAGGTTAATTTTAACTCGGAAGATAGACAATTAGGTTAACAACGTCCTTATCCGTCGTGGTCGCATATTAATGGAACCACTGAATCTACATACTGATACAGCTATTTTGTGAGTTTTGTTTAGTGTAGTTGTGTGGGGAGTGGCAGTTGTTGTGGGAGGTAGTTGTTGTAGGAGGTAGTTGTTGTAGGAAGGTAGTTGTTGTAGGAGGTAGTTGTTGTAGGAGGTAGTTGTTGTAGGAGGTAGTTGTTGTGAGTGAGGTAGTTGTTTGTAGGAGGTAGTGTTTGTGGAGGTAGTTGTTGTGGAGGTAGTTTGTTGTAGGAGGTAGTTGTTGTAGGAGGTAGTTGTTGTAGGAGGTAGTTGTTGTGGAGTGTTGTTGTGGAGGTAGTGTTGTGGAGGTAGTTGTTGTAGGAGGTAGTTGTTGTGGAGGTATTGTAGGATAGTTGTTGTAGGAGGTAGTTGTTGTGGAGGTAGTTGTTGTAGGAGGTAGTTGTTGTGGAGGTAGTTGTTGTAGGAGGTAGTTGTTGTAGGAGGTAGTTGTTGTAGGAGGTGTTTGTAGGTGTTGTTGTAGGAGGTAGTTGTTGTAGGAGGTAGTTGTGTAGGAGGTAGTTGTTGTAGGAGGTAGTTGTTGTAGGAGGTAGTTGTTGTAGGAGGTAGTTGTTGTGGGAGGTAGTGTTTGGAGTGTTATGTGGAGGTAGTTGTTGTAGGAGGTAGTTGTTGTAGGAGGTAGTTGTTGTAGGAGGTAGTTGTTGTAGGAGGTAGTTGTTGTAGGAGGTAGTTGTTGTAGGAGGTAGTTGTTGTGGGAGGTAGTTGTTGTGGGAGGTAGTTGTTGTAGGAGGTAGTTGTTGTAGGAGGTAGTTGTTGTAGGAGGTAGTTGTTGTAGGAGGTAGTTGTTGTAGGAGGTAGTTGTTGTAGGAGGTAGTTGTTGTAGGAGGTAGTTGTTGTAGGAGGTAGTTGTTGTAGGAGGTAGTTGTTGTAGGAGGTAGTTGTTGTAGGAGGTAGTTGTTGTAGGAGGTAGTTGTTGTAGGAGGTAGTTGTTGTAGGAGGTAGTTGCTGTAGGAAGTAGTTGTTGTAGGGAGGAGGGGCGGTAATACATGAAAATTGATGCCAAATACATAAAACGATAACGTTAGTATACCTTTAACTTCAACCAGGAGTGCCCGCGCTCTCCAACCACGTACAAGTATGCCAATAAACCAGCATTACCCGCCCCTTAAGCTGTGGCTCGGTGCTCGCTCCCCGTCAAGAGTAGCATCCACCTGCCTGCCCCATTCCGAGGCTGTCACCGCCGGGCCGGGGATCCGCTGCGCATATTGGGGATCAAAAGATGGAACTCCGTGAACCATGGGGAAGGTGTCACTCGGGAGGGATTGGGTTCACGGGATGGAATGAAGGCAGCCAGGTTGAATAGACGGTGATGGTACACTGTGAAAGCCACATAGACGTTGGTGTGATGATGGTGATGATTATGATGATGGTTGTGGTAGTAGTAGTGTTGGTAGTAGTAGTGGTGGCTGTAGCAGCTATAGTGGGAGGTGGGAAATAGTTGTAGTAATGAGAGAAGTAGCAGTAGTAGCTATGGTAGAAATATCAGTAGCTGAGTGGTAGGGGTGGTAATAGTGATGATAGTGGTTGTAGTTGTAGTAGTAGTAGTAGTAGTAGTAGTAGTAGTAATTGTAATAGTAATAGTAATAGTAGTAGTAGTAGTTTTCTGACTTTTCATCTTTATATGATACACTGCTAGATAAAGAGTCGTTTTCCTTCCGTGAGGTTTTGGCTACTAAGGTTCTTTTTGTGTGACTTGTGTGTCGTGTTTACTGGTCCACGACACGCACACTACACCCCCCCTTTCCCCTCCCCCCCACACTACACCCCCTCTTTCCCCTTCCCCACCATACGACCTTCCTGTCCTCACCACACGACTCCCACCATCCCCTCCCCTCCCGACGTCCTCCCCTCTTCCCCTCCCCACCACACGACCCCCCTCCCCTTCCCCACCACACGACACCCCTCTTTCCCTTCCCCACCACTCTACCTTCACACTCTCCCTCTTACTCTGCAACCATGGAACTGAGTGACTGCATATACTCTCTCATACTTTGCAGCTATTTTATTCCTGTCAGGTACTACATTCCTACACACACACCCTCATCACACACACACACACACACACGCACATACACATACACACACACACGCACACACACACACACGCGCACACACAGACACACACACACACACACACACACACACACACACACACACCACACCACACACGCACACGCACACGCACACGCACACGCACACACACACACACACGCGGTCGCTTTCTCCATTCTCCTCAAGCACGTTCATGGTTCTTTCATTGGTTTTTTATATGTATATTTTATTATATTGCATTTTCCACTTTTTTTTTCCACGTCTTGAGTATTCATAGCCCATGAATATATTCTGAATGTATATTTACAGAGATGCATTCGTGTCGTGATGGCGTGTGGGAAGCGTTTTTATGGAGCATTGTCTGGCGACCAAGCATACGGGCACCACACTAGGAGGGGGGGGGGGGGGGGGGGGGGGCCTCTCTCTCTCTCTCCACACGACATGGCGATGAATTTTGATCGAACATAACAAACACAATGCCTTGCCATCATAGTTCATAATGGCGTCTTGCATTCATCTTTAAAAACCCAAGTGATAGAATCAAAATGAAAATAAACTCAATCACAAGTAGAAACGACGAATAATGTAGTGTACTCCAAGAAATAAAAGAATGGTACATTAAGTTCAGAGTATAGGGTGGCTTTAAACTGAGCAGGCTTTTCAATTGTATAAGATTTTGACTTTTTGTTATCACTTTGAAGCCTTTTAACTGTATAGGATGCGTATACTGTGCCAGTCTCTCACGTGTGTGTGTGTGTGGGGGGGGGGGGGGGGGGTCAGCGCAATGAACCCTTACAAAGCGGTGTGCTATAGCGGTGGGTGGCATCATTAGTCGTTTGGTGTGATGGAAACAGTTTACAGTATTGAAAAGGACTTCTGCCATTCAGGTTACGTTTCCGGATAGACAGTCACTCGATATTGATGGTAAAGCAAAATGGTAACAAGCGCCCATTGTTTTATTTATCAGAGTACATAGTTATTGCTGCATCGTTAGCCATTCGAGGGAGGCAGCGCGGCCGTTTCTGTAACACCCTTTAAAGAGGCAGTGAACCCTCGTGTGCCCGTAGACTCTACCATCTCTTGGCTGCAGGAGGAAAGCGTGTTCGAGTGTGAGGTTACAGGAACTACCACGTGCAGGTCTCATGGCCTCTTGTAGCTTCCTGATTTTCTTATGTTCTTACGAGGTGACGCCTTATTCGCAATCCAGGATACTCCGGATGTGGTCAAAGCCGATATATTCGCCATTATATCGACCTTATTATTTTTTTTCAATCTCAAAGGACTAATTAAGGGCGAAAAATAACAAGTAACAAAACGCCCGCTCGCTGCCAGTCCCTATGAAGAAGACTGTAAGAGATTGTTGAAAGGAGGAGCTAATTTAGTTCTGGAGTGCCGCTGAGACGCCCCCTCCGGGCTCATTATCTCTCTGAGCTCGTATACTTAATTTATTCTTAACAGTATTGAGTGAATAGATAACCAGCACTTCGGTTATCAGGTTTCTGCTTCTCTGGACATTTGACATACGCTAGTCTTCTTCTTTTTCTTCTTGTGACCTTTGACGCTTATGGCGTTTTCTGCGGGGGATTTTTGGTTGCAATCGGAAAATTGTCGGTTGACAAACGGTCACAACAACAACAACAAATGATTGCGGGTCGGGCCAATCATCTTCCCTGGATGGTTGAACAGGGATCGAAATTTGAGCAACCGAAAAATTTTTCGTTGCAATCAGGATCCCCGCAGAAAACGCCTTTAGTATCGCAGCACTGACGCTTAGTAGCCTCTTCAACTTCGTCTCCATAGTTAACAATATTGTCAACTCTTCCCTTGGCAATTTCACTTGGGATAGGCTAGCACACAGAGGACCTCTAACACAGACTGCCACGCATCTAAACTGACACTTAAACTTGGGTGTGGGATTATAGGCTCCTGTTGATCATTTATTCAGTTTGATGGCCACTGGTCGTACCTCTTCAGCTTATTGGATTATTTTTACTGAGACAAATTCATAGTGTTATTTCCCTCACACGGACAGAGAAAAGCAGCCGCCGTGCCCAACATTATGCAAAACATCTTCACTGACTAACCAAGGCTGAGGGTATTCATGAACTCTGATTTCTTGGCCATTAGCGCGGCGTTCTTTCAAGTCTTATAGCAATAACGTCGGTGTTTTCTTGAGAATTTCCAAGTTCGCCTCAATTACGACATAGAATAAAGTGTTCGGGCAGGCTCGCAGGGTTTGGTTCAGCGTGAATTATGTGTGATACCAATCTTGCCTCCATTCACGCTTTACTTTTACTCATTGCGCCGTAGTTTTCCCTTCGGCTTTGTGCCAAGACGTACGACACTATACGCCCACAAGCACACAAGCCCCACCACCACCATCACCACCACAACCATCACCATCACCACCATAATCACCACCGGTCACAGGTACCACCACAGCCACCACAACCACCACAGCCACCACAAGCACCACCACCACCATCGCTACCATCACTGACCCTACCACCATAACCACCACCATTAACGCCACCATCACCATCACCACCACATATCATTCATCACCGTAACTTCAATACCATTATTACCATCACCATTATTATCATCACAACCACTCTACTCCCATCAACATTACTGCAATCACCAGCCATATCACCACCACCAATTCCAACCCAACAAAAAACTATAACACACCACCACAATCACAACTACCACCATGCTCATTACCACTACCACCACCACCACCACCACCACCATCGCTTCCACCACCACAACCACCACTGCCATCATCACCGCCATTCTCACTCACACCGTTATTACCATTCTCAGGGCGAAATCACCATCACAAACACCACCATCACTACACCACTTTTATCACTATTAATCTCGCACTCACCACTACCATCAACACCCCATCCCCCTACATCATCACAACTACCGCTATTATTACAACATTAACTGTCACAGCTACCACTGCCACCACCACATATATTCCACCTCCTCTTGCATTGTGCTTGCCATTAAGGTAGTAATTTTCATTCGCAACATGGAACACTACTCTCTCTCTCTCTCTCTCTCTCTCTCTCTCTCTCTCTCTCTCTCTCTCTCTCTCTCTCTCTCTCTCTCTCTCTCTCTCTCTCTCTCTCTCTCTCTCTCTCTCTCTCTCTCTCTCTCTCTCTCTCTCTCTCTCTCTCTCTCTCTCTCTCTCTCTCTCTCTCTCTCTCTCTCTCTCTCTCTCAATAAAAGTGTGCGTTCTCTTAGCGGCAGCCGGGATCAATAACCAATTAAAATGTTGATAAGCCGAGGCCGAGGCGACGCGACTGGGTTTGGAGAGGCGCCGCGCTATGCCAGGCCGCACAGAACGTGAGGAGGGAAGCGGAGGCGAGGAAATTGAAGAGATAGAGACCAGAGTGGTATGGGCCGAGAGGACAAGAGTGCCAGTATATGGGTCAGTGAGGAAGCGAACTTGAGAGAAGACGAGGAAATAGGAAAGGCGAGTGGTATGTGGTGGTTGAGGAAGGGGAAAGGAATGAGAAGGACCAGGAAGGAGGGGAGACTGAGGGGAAGAACGAGAGACTTTAAATGTGATGCGATGGAGGAGGAAATATGAGTGCTGGAAAGGGAGTCTTACCTCTCATGGCAAACACTTATAGTAATCGTCCAGACCATTTCATCATTCCTAATTTAATGCAATCAAATTATAGCCATTAACGAGTATATCAACAATATGTCGTCACTTTTTGCATCCAGTTAGCCGTTTTTAAATAATCCGCAATCAAAATCTGCAAATTCCCCGAGCTTCCAAAACGCTCCTCACGACAAGCAGACGATGCGCCACGGCTCGGTGACGTAACAAAAGGAAGGCTCCTCTTCCCGCGCTGATCAGAAGGACGTAAACACAAGTGATCAATATATTACTGAAGATTTTTGGGTGCTTCTGATAGATTTTTTTTGCGATATGCCACATGCATGCATCCTTTATGGGTGCAACAAGACAGTTGTGCCTTCTCTCTCTCTCTCTCTCTCTCTCCTCTCTCTCTCCCTCTCTTCTCTCTCTTTTCCCTCTCTCTCTCTCTCTCTCTCTCTCTCTCTCTCCTCTCTCTCTCTCTCTCTCTCTCTCTCTCTCTCTCTCTCTCCTCGTCTCTCTCCTCTCTCTCTCTCTCGCTCTCGCTCTCGCTCGCTCTCCTTCTCTCTCTCTCATCTCTCTCTCTCTCTCTCTCTCTCTCTCTCCACCCCCTTCCTTTTCCTTTCCACTCCTTAATTTTTCTCTCTCTCGTGGAGGATGAAGAGGAAGAGGAGGAGGGAGAAGAAATAGATGAAAAAGAAAGAAAAGAGAGAGAGAGAGAGAGAGAGAGAGAGAGAGAGAGGGAAGAGAGAGAGAGAGAGAGAGAGAGAGAGAGAGAGGAGAGAGAAGAGAGGAGAGGAGAGAGAGAGAGAGAGAGAGAGAGAGAGAGAGAGACTTCCTCTTCTGACGTCATCAATAACATGCGTAGCCCTGTTGGAGGGAAGAACATTTTTTCCCGCGCTTTTTACAAAAGTCGTGTTTTTACGAAAATAAGGCCTGGAAATCAATTATTTTTGGTGGATTAGGTGTTTTGAATGTTCATTCAACATAAGTAGGCAAAAAAAAATGGGTCTGGACGATTACTTTAACGTAGCAAATCTTTATAGGTACAAATGCACTTCCTCTCTCTCCCCTCCAACGCTTTTTGTTCAATATGCGTTTGACGAACTCTAATTAGAACGTCCACTGATTCCCAGGTGAAGGCAGCATTATGCAGGTGGGAACAGACGCTCATTAATATAGGTCTGCCGATGGGTGAATAGGCCTAACTATATAGGAGGAGGAATATATAGGAATACAAAGGAAGAACAGACAGCAACAGCCCTACTAGGCCAAAGAAGGTTGTGACTACTTTCTACCACTATAGTTTCTACGTGTTAGAGGTAAAATAATAGCAAAGTTGAAGGCTCCTTCCACCCATCTCTCCCTCCGGCCGAAAAGGAGGAAGAGGAAAATGTGCGTAGAAAATAAAGGGAAAACAGGAGAGTAATAAAGGAGGAGTAATAAAGAAAGAGAGAGAGAGAGAGAGAGAGAGAGAGAGAGAGAGAGAGAGAGAGAGAGAGAGAGAGAGAGAGAGAGAGAGAGAGAGAGAGAGAGAGAGAGAGAGAGAGAGAGAGAGAGAGAGGAGTAATAAAGACAGGGAGTAAACAAAAGTGATTCTGAACACACAAACGCTATTGTTCTATAAAAAACTGTGTATTCTGTTGTTATCGAAACATAGACACATTTACTATTAAATTCAAGACATTATACAGTTTCCTCTTCTCCCCCTCGCTTATTAATTACCTCTTCAATATTCATCGTTCCAGGCTTTTAAGTTCATGTACAGCCTTATGGACTAATTAGGTTAACGCATAATATGTAATTAATACAATTTGAACAATTTTTAGGCAAAGAGATGGTGTGAGTTATGGCATTTTGGTACGTTTCAAAAATTAACAGAAAAAGACGAAAAAAGGTGAATATTTTGACACTGCCAGTCACATCATAAAGAGGAGGAGGGTAGAAGGACTACAAAGGAAGTTTCAAACAGCAACATCTCTTGTCTTTACTGTTGAGTGTAATATACTAACATGGGAGAATGATGCACAGGATGGCAAAGTAGGAGGAGGCAGGGGTGCTGCTAGGGGGGAAGGGAAAAAAATGAAATAAGATGCGAAAAAAATGGAAAAAAATAAAAATAAGGAAAACAGGAAATAAGCTAAAGAAAAAATGGAAAAAAAAAAATAGGGAAATAGGGAAAATAAAGAAAAAAGGAAATAAGATACGGAAAAAATGGAAAAAAATGAAAAAATAGAGAAATTTGGAAAATGTATATGGGAAATAAATGAAAATAAGATACGGAAACATGGAAAAACTAGGAGGGGGGCACTCAGTAGAGCGCATACCTCCGCCCGAATATAAAAAAGTAAAAAAAAAAAAAAGTAAAAAAATATATATATATATATATATATATATATATATATATATATATGCACTCAGTATGAGCGCATACCTCCAGCCGAATATTTCATCAATTGGTTGCCATGGCTACACTTGTCAATAGATTTCATTCAAAATTTAATCAGTCCTTCCTTATACCAAGTAGACTTGGTATACCGAGTTTGGTCTAAATCTATTCGTAACTTTTTGAGAGATCCTGTACACTAACAAACAGACAAACAGACAGACAGACAGATCGGGGTGAAAACATAACCTCTCCAACTTCGTTGGCGGAGGTAAATATATAAATAGGGAAAATGAAAATGGGGAAAAAATTAGATAAGATACGGAAGAAGAAAAATACATGAATGGGAGAGAACATGAGACACAGATCCATATAAGTTGTTGGTAATTATAACCTACTGATTTATGATGCTTTTATTGCTTGAATAACTTACTCGGTCCTGCAAACTATCCTAAGGAAGGAATATAAAAAGCCTACAGGCGCTATAGGCTCTAGCGT
>JACEEZ010011683.1:35000-37500 GCA_016584305.1 Chionoecetes opilio
GTGAGTGTAATTTTAATAACTTCAATCTCCATTCATAACTAAAGTTACGCATCCCTTGTATCATTTTGGTCATCCTTCTCTGCACTTTTTCTAACAACACTATATCCTTCCTGTAATATGGAGACCAAAACTGAACTGCATAGTCTAGGTGAGGCCTGACTAGAGCCAGATAAAGCTTTAGAATAACTTCCGTACTTCTACTTTTAACACTTCTGGTAATGAATCCTAATACTCTATTAGCTCTATTTCTGGCCTCAATACATTGTTTCCTAGGTCGGAGGTCTGGGCTCACCCTCACTCCAAGATCTTTTTCACCTTCTGATCTTTTCAGCGATACGTTGCTTATGGTGTATCTATTACCAGGGTTTTATCTACCAACATTCATAACGCTACATTTATCAATATTAAATTCCATCTGCCATCTGACTGCCCACTCGTTAAGTTTATCTAAGTCTCCCTGCAGTATGTTTACGTCAGACTGTGATCCAATAATCCTACCTAACTTAGTATCATCAGCAAACTTGCTGATATCACTGCTAATCCCACTATCCAAGTCGTTGATGTAAATCAAAAATAGTAATGGGCCTAAAACAGACCCTTGTGGAACTCTACTTGTCACCAGTCCCCATTCAGATTTGGAACCATTAATTGTAACCCTTTGTTGCCTATTATTTAGCCAAGCTCTGATCCAATGAAGAACCTTCCCATCTATACCATGAGCCCTAACCTTATTTAAGAGTCGCTCGTGTGGTACTTTGTCAAATGTCTTACTAAAGTCCAGATATATTATATCATAATCCTTATCATTATCTGCCGTCTCATAAACTTAACTATAAAAACTAAATAAATTGGTGAGACATGACCTACCCTTGGTGAATCCATGTTGTGAATCATTGATCAAACTATGTTTATCTAAGAAAATCTGGAGAAACTCTGATGGGCGTGTGGACAACAGAGGGAGTGTTAGAGGTGGCAAGGGGCAACGAAAGTGTGTGAGAGAGAGAGAGAGAGAGAGAGAGAGAGAGAGAGAGAGAGAGAGAGAGAGAAGAGAGAGGAGAGGAGAGAGACGAGAGAGAGAGAAGAGAGAGAGAGAACCACAATAATAATTCCTCTGACCTCCATCCTTTTCTTTTCTCTTCCTGATGTTTAGGAATTTAGTGTGTGGGAGAGAGAGAGAGAGAGAGAGAGAGAGAGAGAGAGAGAGAGAGAGAGAGAGAGAGAGAGAGAGAGAGAGAGAGAGAGAGAGAGAGAGAGGAGAGAGAGAGAGAGAGAGAGAGAGAGAGAGAGAGAGAGAGAGAGAGAGAGAGAGAAACATAAGAAACATAGCGCATAGTACTAAATCACATTAGAAATCAAGGCAAAATATTGGTAAAAGTTTGCCTACAAAACGTGTGTTTAAGTTGCATGTCTTTTTATCTCTACAAAAAGTGTGTAGGAATTCAAGGTACATAACCCCTTCAGACCCAGACCTTTCCTTTGCTATAAAAAAAAATGCATGTTGTTAGCCATAAAATTACGAAAACTAACTGAATATACCAAATTAGTTAGTCGACAAGGATACTAAACAGGTCATATCTATAGAATAATGCTTATATTCACTACAATTGTCTAATGGTCACCAAATTATAATGATGGGAATTACGTTCTGGGCCTCAAGGGGTTAAGAAATATACATGTTGAATTATTAGTATAAAACATTAGTACTATAAAAAGTTAAAAGGTGTACGGCAATAATAGTCCTTCCTCCGTATTTAACACACACACACACACAACACACACACACACACACACACACACACACACACGCACACGCACACGCACACGCACACACAGAGAGAGAACAAGGAAACTCACTTTAAAAAATAATTGAACGCGAGAGGTGAAAATGTACCATGAATGAAAGAAAGAAAGAAATGAAAAAAATATTGAGGAAAAAGGAGAGAGAGAGAGAGAGAGAGAGAGAGAGAGAGAGAGAGAGAGAGAGAGAGAGAGAGAGAGAGAGAGAGAGAGAGAGAGAGAGAGAGAGAGAGAGAGAGAGAGAGAGAGAGAGAGAGAGAAGAGAGAGAGAGAGAGAGAAGAGAGAGAGAGAGAGAGAGAGAGAGCACATACAGTTAATACATAATGAATGTAAAGAAAAAGAAGTAAATATCTGCATAATTCACGCAGCTCATATTTTTTCTATATTAACGTGCGCAATCCCACTATCACCCCCTCACACATAAATAATGGGTTAATGGGGATAAATAATGGGTTAATGGGGATAAATAATGGGTTAATGGGAGTAAATAATGGGTAAATGGGGGTAAAAAATGGGTTTATGGGGATAAATAATGGGTTAATGGGGGTAAATAATGGGTTAATGGGGATAAATAATTGGTTAATGGGGGTAAATAATGGGTTAATGGGGGTAAATAATGGGTTAATGGGGGTAAATAATGGGTTAATAGGGGTAATAATGGGTTAATGGGGTAAATAATGGGTTAATGGTGATAAATAATGG
>JACEEZ010011683.1:47500-65000 GCA_016584305.1 Chionoecetes opilio
TAGCGAGTCAGCCAGCGCGTGTGTGTGTGTGTGTGTGAGAGAGAGAGAGAGAGAGAGAGAGAGAGAGAGAGAGAGAGAGAGAGAGAGAGAGAGAGAGAGAGAGAGAGAGAGAGAGAGAGAGAGAGAGAGAGAGACGAGAGAGAGAGAGAGAGAGAGAGAGAGAGAGGAGAGAGAGAGAGAGAGAGAGAGAGAGAAGAGAGAGAGAGAGAGAGAGACGTAAAGATAACATGTCATATATAGAAAAAAATCGGTAAGGAGAGGAGGGAAGCAAGATTATGAGCTCATAAAGTAAGAAAGAGAGAAAAAAAGTCCTTGGAGACGGGAGCAAGGAAGGAAGGTAGGAAGGAATTAAAGAAGGAAGGAGACACGTGGAACAATAAAAAAGAACTAAAAGGACGACAAAACTAGGTAGTAAAAAATTAATTAAGATGAAAGTAGAAGATGAATGGTAACGAGAGAGGAGGTGAAGAGCAGGTAGTAACAGGTGACAATTAACCATGTAAGTGAGAAAAAATGCAGGAGACTTGCGACTAAAAGGGTTAATTAGTATACAAATGACCTTAACAATGAGCATAATTAATGTAACGACAAGAGAAAGAAAAACATGATAAAGGAGGTGCAAGAGTAAGGAGAGGAATAGAAGTAACAAGACAAGAGGATGATAAAGACGCAAATAAGGAAAACGGCAGAAGTTGGATAAGTAGAAGGACTAAAAGAGAACGATAAGCAGAAGAAAGAGAATGATGCAAAGGAAAGAAAAAGAAAAGAGGAAGATGTAAAGGAGGAGAAGGAGGAATATAGATCTAAGAAAACTTTCAGGACAAAGAAAAGGAAGATGAAGGAAGAAAACGAAGATATAGAAAATAATGAAAAATAAAAAAATAATAGCAGCACAACAATGATGAGAACAATAATAATGATGATAATAATAGTAAGAGTGTTAATGAAAAAAATGATAGATAATAATTGGGATCCTTTTGTGAGAGAGAGAGAGAGAGAGAGAGAGAGAGAGAGAGAGAGAGAGAGAGAGAGAGAGGAGAAGGGAGAGGAGAGAGAGAGAGCGGGAGAGAGAGAGAGAGAGAGAGGAGAGAGAGAGAGAGAGAGAGATGAGAGAGAGAGAGAGGAGAGAGAAGAGAGAGAGAAGAGAGAAGGAGAGAAGAGAGAGGCAAGGAGCGGAAGAGAAAGGCAGAGGGTGAGGAGAAGAGTGAGAGAGAATCAAGGCAATTAGGTGAAAACTGGACATAGTTATATGAAATCCATTGATGTGTTTTTCTCTGACCAGCGCTGCATTAAATATCTTTCACTCAGTACCAAATATTCCCCACCCTAATTATCTCTCTCTCTCTCCTCTCTCTCTCTCCCCCCCCCCTTGAAGCACCACAGCCACCACCACACCACACCACACCCTGTCACGTCACCCTCTGTTTGTGTTGGCAGGGTTTGTAATGGGCCCGCTGCTACCCTTCCCCCTGTCACAACGATACGCCAGGGTTATCAAAGTCCCCCTGTCGGCATGGTATTCTGGTCTTGAGTCTGTGGTGAAAGAAGGAAGACTCGAACCCACCCAATTTCATTACGAGTCCCACCCAGTTTGATTAAGAGTCCCACCCAGTTTGATTAAGAGTCCCACCCAGTTTGATTAAGAGTCCCACCCAGTTTGATTAAGAGTCCCACCCAGTTTGATTAAGAGTCCCACCAGTTGATAGAGTCCCACCAGTTTGAAAGAGTCCCACCCAGTTTTGATTACGAGTCCCACCCAGTTTGATTAAGAGTCCCACCCAGTTTGATTAAGAGTCCCACCCAGTTTGATTAAGAGTCCCACCTAAGTTTCATTACGAGTCCCGCCCAGTTTCATTACGAGTCCCGCCCAGTTTCATTACGAGTCCCACCCAGTTTCATTACGAGTCCCGCCCAGTTTCATTACGAGTCCCGCCCAGTTTCATTACGAGTCCCGCCCAGTTTCATTACGAGTTACCCACCCAGTTTCATTAAGAGTCCCACCCAGTTTCATTACGAGTTACCCACCCAGTTTCATTACGAGTCCCACCTAGTTTCATTACGAGTCCCGCCCAGTTTCATTACGAGTCCCGCCCAGTTTCATTACGAGTCCCGCCCAGTTTCATTACGAGTCCCACCCAGTTTCATTACGAGTCTCACCCAGTTTCATTACGAGTCCCGCCCAGTTTCATTACGAGTCCCGCCCAGTTTCATTACGAGTCCCACCCAGTTTCATTACGAGTCCCACCCAGTTTCATTACGAGTCCCACCCAGTTTCATTAAGAGTCCCACCCAGTTTCATTACGCGACCCACCCAGTTTCATTACGAGTCCCACCCAGTTTCATTACGAGTCTCACCCAGTTTCATTACGAGTCTCACCCAGTTTCATTACGAGTCTCACCCAGTTTCATTATGACCGACGCTTTGGCAATTTTCATTATTTTCCTTTGTAGTAATACGCGTTTTTTCACTTTTTTTCCGGTTAGATGCAACTCAGCGCGTTCCGGGTTTTAGCAGCGGAAACCAATGTGCTGATTTACAACATAATTTGTTCAATACGCATATTATTGGAACTGTTGTAGTTTGTTAGACAATGAGGGGCTTTGCCTAGCTATTTCTACTGTGTTAGGATGTTGCAGCGAGCGTAGTGCGTATTGGTAGTGATAATCAACTAGATGAATTATATTCCATTTTTTTCAGCAATGATAGTAATAATGATAATAATAATAAATTTATAATAATGATAAATGATAATAATAATGATAATGATAATCTTACTATAATAATAATACTGATGATAATGATAGCCTTACTATAATACTAGTAATGATAATAATGAAAATAATCTTACTTCAGGTCACCGAATGTCCATCTATCTGTCCGTCCGGATATCTGTCTGTCCGTACAATAGAGGTTCCGCCATTTCAAACCCGATTGCAATCAAACTTTCAGGAACGGTCGGGGTCGTCCCTTGGGTGATTCCAAACCAGTGCGCCAGACTTATTATATTTCTTCTGTTGTGAAAAGATGAAAAAAATACTATTCTTACGAATGTAACAGGATGCCATTTCGAAAATAAGATAACCGTATATCTTTCAGAGTATCAAATGTAAGCGGGTTTAGAATGGATAACGAGTGAACAGCTAAAAATATAGGAACGAGAGAGAGAGAGAGAGAGAGAGAGAGAGAGAGAGAGAGAGAGAGAGAGAGAGAGAGAGAGAGAGAGAGAGAGAGAGAGAGAGAGAGAGAGAGAGAGAGAGAGATTTAAACGGCGTTATACAATGTCAATCGGATTTAGTATCACTGTACAATTTTAAAAGTGTCACATGTAATACGGGAACGAATGCTAATAGTAAAAAAAAAAATTAATAGTGATCATGATAATAGGGATAATTTGAACATTTGTAATGATGATCAAAATTCCTGTGATGGTGATGGAGGCTAATAGAAACAACTAAGTGAAAGGAAGAGTCGTAAACAGTGTGAATTGATGTGACTCTTCGCTTTTTTTCTTTCCATATTTACATTTGTTTTTATTACTCTTTTACAGCATGAGTGCCGGGTATCCTGTCATGCTGGTGCGGGCGGTGTGCTGGGCGTGGCTGCAGTGACTGTCGATAAAGTCAAGTGATTTGCAATGACACTACATGCAGACAGACACGCAGCCAGACAGGTAAATACTAGAGGGAGTAAATGTCCAAGAATGTGACTTTACGTAGTCTCATCCAGAACTCTTATCCCTTCACGCCCGTAACTTTCTTTTGCTATATGAAAATAATCTGTTATTAGCCACAAAATTACAAAAAGTAACTTAATATACCAAATTAGTTACTGGACTATTAAACAGGTCATATCTATAAAGTATTACTTATATTAATTAAAATCGTCTAATGGTAACCAAATTACTATGAAAATTACGTTCTGGGTTTCAAGGGGTTAATACTGGAAGCATGAGTAACTGTCACCCTCCTGCGCTTGTCCCCAGGTCGGTCTGCTCGTCACCACAACCGTAAAAGTTTTGATATCAAGATAAAAACTTCCTCCTGGCTTGAAGGCGTCTCCGCGCTCCATTGATGGCAGTCATGGTAAGTACTCCTATACATCAATGCCCCATGTCCCGCGGAATGTGGGAATAAATCTTTCAGTCACTTTCTCAGTTATGTTGAATCCCGAGAAAAGTTGGATATTATGATGTTTATACATGTTTTGTTGAAAATCTATATGTTATGTTGAGTTCCGGGAAATGTATTAGGCGACTAAATCATTGAGTCTTTTGGCTGTGTTATGTTGATGTGATTGGAGGATTGTGGCGTTAAGATGACGTGCGTGTGTTGGAGCAGTGTCATTAGCGGGCTAAGAGAACACAAGAGGGTCAACAAGGGTGGTGCTTAGGGTACTTACTCGAGGCGCCACACTTGTCACTCTACGCTCTGCCACTCGCCACCGACAAATTCTTGGCAACTTTTCAAAAATATTCCTGCATCACATTTCTTCACATCATGTTTCATAACTCATTGTTTGCAAATCACTCCAGTAGATGAGGTGCAGATCACAATTTATATTTTCATTATCTTGTTTACTGTTTGATTTTCAAGAAAGAAAATTGAGAGAACTCCCAAGTTTTGAGTCACGCCACTGAGCGACCGGGAAGCGACACGGCGGGCCAGCAGACCGGCACACACTCCCAACACACTCTTCCAGCCACTGTTATCGGGCTACTGCCACGGCCTTCTCTCTTCTCCCTCAAAGTGGAAAACCTGTCGTGCCGCCTCGTGCTGCCGGGAAGCCTCTGAGCTGCCAGGTGTTGACTGCTGGGAAATGTTAGCTCTCTCACTACTTTTTATTGCAGGTGACACATTTAGAGTCACCTGCACGCACACCTTCAGATGACTTCCTTATCGGTTCAGCACCTTCAATTTGAGAGACTTGCATTTTTCATTCCCGTTTCTCAGCTCAGTACATGCTTGCAGTCTCCCGTTAGGTTAGTCAGGGATTCTTTGGAGGATATTTATTATTTTTTCACTTTCACGGTGCATCATTAAGGCGGCGAGGCCCGGGGTTGCGTGGGCGTGTTTGCTGCTGCTGGTATGAGACTATGCAGGAGGAAGGCGCGGCCGCTGTGTTATACTGTGGCCGAGATGAAATTATGCAACGCTACCACTACTATATACTGCTACTTCTACTTCTATTACTACTATAATACGGATTGATATATATGATAATATACATATAGTATATTGAGGAATTGAGTCAGGTCCACGTGTCGGGTGTTTTCCGTGTGCCCCGCGGCGAGACAGACTGGGTACATAGGAACATAGGTATATAGGAAGTTCGTGACGCTAGGACCTCACTGTCACTATAAACACGCGTATGTTCTCACTGAAGGGGCCGCGGGGGATTCGATGCACCATACATACTTTTAAAAAAAAACAGATTTGCTGGCATACGAGTAGATTTATCCTAAGTGTCGACATACTGTTCAAGGTAATAACATATTTGCTAGGTGGTTTTCGTCGATGCATGTGTACTTTGGCTTCATTATTGGATCAATGGTGTTAAAGTCAGTCTGGAAGCGACGTCCAATACAGACCTGATTGTCAATGACGCTCCATTCACGTTTCTTCACCACCCTCCATTGAGTGACAGTGGCAGCCTGCAGCGCCAAAGCAAATGCTACTAAGGCACTTTGTATTTTCTTTTCACATCATCTACTTTAATTTTTGTCCCGGATAAATATTGCCATAAGTGGACGAGACATATTTAATCCCTTTACTGCTGTGTTGTGGATACGATCACATTAATTACTGATTAATGTGTTATTCATCATGGTTCGGCGTGTATGTGTGTGTGTGTGTGTGTGTGTGTGTGTGTGTGTGTGTGTATGTGTGTGTATGTGTGTGTACGTGTGTGTACGTGTGTGTACGTGTGTGTACGTGTGTGTACGTGTGTGTACGTGTGTGTACGTGTGTGTGTGTGTGTGTGTGCGTGTGTGCGTGTGTGCGTGTGTGCGTGTGTGCGTGTGTGCGTGTGCGTGCGTGCGTGCGTGCGTGCGTGCGTGCGTGCGTGCGTGCGTGCGTGCGCGCGCGCGCGCGTGTACCACGACCACGACCACGACCACGACCACGACCACGACCACGACCACGACCACGACCACGACCACTACCACTACCACTACCACTACCACTACCACTACCACTACCACTACCACTACCACTACCACTACCACTACCACTACCACTACCACCACCACCACCACTACCACTACCACTACCACTACCACAACTACTCTTACGGTTTCTCTTGCTCCTCTGGGATTTTATTGGGTTTAGGTTGATCGTCGGTTCTTCCTCCGTCTAGTAAGGAGTCTCATCTCTCCTTTCCTCTCCTTTGGGAATATTTCTCATCCCTTGGTCCTCCTCCTCCTCCTCCTCCTCCTCCTCCTCCTCCTCCTCCTCGCTTTTCTCGTTGATGTCGTCCGTGATATTGCTGTCCTTTCCCTATTTTTGTTCTCTTTTAATGTTCGTCTTCCTAATTTCGCTCTTGTTCTCCTCCTCCTCCTCCTCCATCAAAGCGGAGATGATGTGGTGATACTGCTCAAGTATCGAAGTTTTTTTTCTATAATCAGTTGAACCCCCATTCAGAATCAACAACGCGAACTTTTGATCAAAGGCATACTCAAACTTTGGTTTATCACTCTCTATGTACCCCCAGTCAGCTCTCTCTCTCTCTCTCTCTCTCTCTCTCTCTCTCCTCCTCTCTCTCTCTCTCTCTCTCTCTCTCGTCTCCTCTCTCTCTCTCTCCCTCTCCTCTCCCCTCTCTCCTTCTCTCTTCTCTCTCTCTCTCTCCTCTCTCTCTCTCCTCTCTCTCTCTCTCTCTCTCTCAGAATCGTGTTACTGGAAATTGCAATAGTACTCGGGGAAGTAACATGTATAAATATAATCCAATGGACCTTTTGCAAAAGCCACTCAATTATGCTTTTTTTAATTTTTTTTAGATGTGATAAATTAGGTGAAACAAAGCTGCATCTCAACTCAGTGTGCTGCAAGAATTTCTTTTCTTACGGTCCACTGAAAGTTTTCGTAACTGTTTCCTCCTACAAGTTAAGGCGATGCGAATATTTTTTTTCTTTCCCCGGCAGGAGGAAGGGGCAAAAGTTGTGTCTCTATGCCTTCGTGCTCCCTGACTGGAAATAAGGATTCAGGCAATAAACTCGGCTACTCGTACCCAGGTAACCTTGTTAGCAGGAGCCTCCCTTTTTGTTAGCGCTACTTCCTCTTTTCTCTGCTTTTTCTCCTCTTATTTCTTCTACTTCATTTCCTCCTCCTCTTCCTCTTCTCTTCCTCCTTCTCTTTCTTCTCTTTTCTCCTCCTGCTCCTCCTCCTGCTCCTCCTTCTCCCCCTCCTTCTCCCCCTCTCCTCCTCCTCCCCCTCCTTCTCCTCCCCCCCTCCTCTTCCTCCCTCTCCTCCTCTTCCTCCCCTCCCCCCCTCCTCCTCCCCCCCCTCCTCCCCCCTCCTCCTCCTCCTCCCTCTTCCTCCTCTTACTTCTCCTTTTTTCCTCCTCCTCCTCCTCCAACTCCTCTATCTCTGTTCTCTTCGGTCTGTTGCTGTTTGTGTTTCCTTTGTATTCCAGTATTCCTCCTCCTCCTCTTCCTCCTTCTCCTCTTTCTTCTTCTTTTTTCCTCCTCCTCCTCCTCCTCCTCCTCCTCCTCCTCCTCCTCCTCCTCCTCCTCCTGCCTCCCCTACCCCGTGCAAGGAGCAAGGAGTAAGTTTTGCCATAATCTTTAATGAAATGTTGAAGTGATCTGAGAAAGTTTGTGTCGCCACCCTTTGTGTTATTATTGGGTAGCGTCCTTGTCCTCGTTGTCATCAAGGAACGTTTGGCTGTTCTTTGTACCTCTGAGAGTCCTGTTACTGCCCTCAAAGGGTTATCAGTGTCTGTTGCATCATAGAGGAATATTGTTGGATAAAGTGACGTAGGTGACTGTTATTGGTAAAGTAAAGTTTGTTGTGTTTATATGTTTATGAGATAACACCGTGTGTTTACTACATGATTCATATAAGTTTTATGTAAGGGTAAATTTAAAAAATGCTAACACGTTTTAGATACAAGAGCGTTATTTGTTTGTACCGTGTAGGAGCAAACGTAGCGGATCCCCATACGCGCGTTAGTAAATGAACCGCGGCAGCTTAGATCCGTAGAGTTATATGAGTCAATGAACCGCGACAGCTTAGATCCGTAGAGTTATATAAGTCAATGAACAGCGGCAGTTTAGATCCGTAGAGTAGTTATATAAGTCAAAAATATCTGCATTGGTATAAGGAGCCTTACAATGCTACTGATGATTAAGATGAGTCACACCTGGTTCGTAGTATCTTTCAATAGCTGATTTAATCCCTTCATGCCCAGATCTTTCCTTTGCTATTGAAATTTATCTGTTGTGGAGCCATAAAATTACGAAAAGTAACTGAATATACCAAATGAGTTAGTCGACAAGGATAATAAACAGGTCATATCTATAAAATAATGCTTATATTTACTAAAAATCATCTAATGAAACCTAAATTACAATGGAAATTACGTTCTGGGTCTCAAGGGGTTAATGAGTTCTGAGGTGGTTTAGATCCTTTTTTTATGGTATCACAGTCACTTTGAAGCTCTTAGGCGGTGTTGTGTAGCGCTATAATGCTCCTGTTTTGACTAATCACTTGCTGCTCTAGGAATTCATATAAGGCTTCATAATTTTTGCACTTGATTGGCATCCCTGGTGTGAGGGCGATAGGCCGTTTCTGTGTTTATCACGTCTCATATTCTCACATTTCCAGTCACTGCAAATAGAAGCGACCTGCAAAATATTATAGCAAAGTGAAATAAGCAAATGCTACATGTATTCACTATGAAATTGTTCCTACGATGATATAGGACAATTCATTACAATTCAATGCAAACATAAAAATACCATTCCCAAATCTTTCTGCTTAACCCCTTCACGCCCAGATCTTTTCTTTGCTATAAAAAACGTTGTCGATCCATAAAATTACGAAAAGTAACTGAATATACCAAATTTGTTAGTCGACAAGGATACTAAACAGTTCCTATCTATTAAATATTGCTTATATTCACTAAACATCGTCTAATGGTATCCAAATTACAATGGAAATTACGTTCTGGTTCTCAAGGGGTTATTTTTTTTTATCTTTTCTGTATACATATTATTTTCATCATCATATTAAAGAAGTAGATCCTTTGCTACATCCTGTGGTAGACAATACATATCAAAGTCAATATTTATAAATCCTCTATAAAAACGTTGCCTCTGTTTCTTTTATATAATGTATCATAGTCTTGATACTCATAATTTTCATCTTGCTATGTGATTAATATTGAAAAACATCACATATTTCAAGAGTAAAAATCGCCAGTTCGTCTAGCGGAATGGAACTCGCGCTCTTGTCTTTGTGTAGTAGGAGTAATGTAGAACAACAACGTCCAGACAAACATGTTTTACCGTTAGGAAGGCAAGAAAATGAAGGGCAAGAGGAAGGTAGGTGGGTGGGCAGGATGGGCTGTTAGGGAAGGCTCGGGGCGGCCTCTCATTAGCGAGTCACCGGCACGACTGTTATTTGACTCCGGCACAAGGCAGGCTAAGGCAAGACTACCCGGTGAGGCCCAGGATGTCCACACAGGCGGACACCAGCACAGCGATATGCAAATGTACACAAGGATTCAAAGGCTCCACACGACTCGTAATCCAACCACCCATCTACACACACACACACACACACGCACACGCACACGCACACACACACACACACACACACACACACACACACACACACACACACACACACACACACACACATACACATACACACACACACATACACTTTACACCTCCGTATGGTCCCCTCCACTTGACTATTTTTTTTATTTCCTTTCCATTCCTTCATTATTTCGACTTATTTTCCCCTCCACCACACATCATACAGACACAGCAGTTCAAGAGCAGGTGGCCGTTCTCTTAGTTCCCCAGATGGTGCCCAAGACCATCTGCATTTAAAGTGAACAGCATACTTTGCGTGGAAAATGGTGGAATTTATAGATACTGTAGCTTCCTGTGTTGGATAGAAATTTATAATAAAGAAATAAAAGATAACTTGTACATGCGCACACACACATTATATATATATATATATATATATATATATATATATATATATATATATATATTTATTATCTCTCTCTCTCTCTCTCTCTCCTCTCTCTCTCTCTCCCTCTCTCTCTCTCTCTCTCTCTCTCTCTCTCTCTCTCTCTCTCTCTCTCTCTCTCTCTCTCTCTCTCTCTCTCTCTCTCTCTCTCTCTCTTAAACTATGAACGATCTGTGGTGGTTTTGGGGGGTTGAGCCCCTTTTCTTCTCTCATTGTTTATCAAACTCTTTCTCGCACCATGTTCTTACTAGATATTCCTTCCGTTAGTTTTGTCTACTTGTTTTCTAGACATTTTTTCTCTTCTCGTTCAGTGAGTGAGATTACCAAGTTAAAATAGGCTTTGTCATTCGGTGTTTTAGGCGCATTGCTCCAATTATTCCCTCCTAATAAAACTACATTTTCTTTTCTGTGAGGGAAGCATGTGTGAGGAGAATGGGTGTGAAGATGAAGGTAATGATCAGCCTCGTGCTTAGCCCTTCAATAGTCAATAGGGCGTCAGCTGCTGCAGTGAGTCTCGTTCAGTCTTTAACGTGATCGGCGCAGGTGTGTTTGTCCTCCTGATCAAACAGCCGAGCACGCGTGTACCTCATTATCTTTTGTCCATGATTAGATATTTCACACGTGTTATGATCACTCGATAAAGCTTATAATTTACAGGTAAGTAGCTAGAATTGCCTCTTTTCTCACCCTCGCATGGAATCAACGCTCACGGCAAGAGGAAATCCCTTAACGTTAAGGCTTTAGATGGAGCTGTGTGACCCGGAGGCCTGGAGGAGGTACTTCGAGGCGAACAGAGGACGTGGAGTGGAGAATTTAGACTCCCACTAGCTCCTCAACCTGCCGAGGGAAGTGGCCCCGTCAGCCTCCGTCAGCAGGCGTGGCGGAGAGGGTTTATGGAGACACTAATGTTCCTTGCCCACAAGTTCTCTCGCGGGGCAAATTCCCTCCCGCCATAACTTCGCCTCAGCTGCATAATTGGTCTCGCTGCAAATTCTCTCCGGACATCGTTCTTGCCCCGTGTTGAGTAATGAGACCGACGCGGCTCGTGTTCCCTTGTCCCTGGACCGCCAGAAGGGCCGCGTCCTGATCGCCTCGACTCTTTCACCAGACACAATGCTTTGCTTTTCTCTCTCTCTCTCTCTCTCTCTCTCTCTCTCTCTCTCTCTCTCCTCTCTCTCTCTCTCTCTCTCTCTCTCTCTCTCTCTCTCTCTCTCTCTCTCTCTCTCTCTCTCTCTCTCTCTCTCTCTCTCTCTCTCTCTCTCTCTCTCTCTCTCTCTCTCTCTCTCTCTCTCTCCTCTCTCTCTCTCTCTCTCTCTTCTCTCTCTCGCTCTCTCTCTCGCTCTCTCTCGCTCTCTCTCTCTTCTCTCTCTCTCTCTCTCTCTCTCTCTCTCTCTCTCTCCTCTCCTCTCTCTCTCTCTCTCTCTCTCTCTGATTGTTTTCGTATGAGAGCCAGCCTCCTCCCATCCCCCCGGACCATGGGTGGAGACTTAATTAATATGGAGGAGCACAGACCGCTCCTGAGCTCACCCAGACACCCCCCGCGCCGCTGAGCCAGTCCCGTATCGGCGGCTGATTTGTGGACTCCTTCTCTCCCCAGCCGCGTAAACATGAGACTGAAGTAAAGTGTAAATAAAGAAAACTACGAGTAGGATCCGACCTTCTTCTGGACGCATTGGTGAAGGTTTAGCTACATTTATACGTCGTCTCTCCCGTTTCGAGTGAAGTTTTGATATGTCGCTGTAGATAGTAACTTTTGTATTCTTTGATTATCGACTCCAAAACTATAATGGGGGTATGTTATATAGTTTTAGTTTGTGCAGTAATAAGTTTTGATATGTCGCTGTAGAGAGTAACTTTTGTAGTCTTTAATTATTGATTTTAAAAGACATAATTAGGGTCGGGGGGCATATATACGCCGGCAAGAAGAAACATGCCACACATGACCTTGCCTCCTGCCGCCAGTGAATCAGGTCACCGCCTGCGACCCGAGACTGTTATATAAGAGGTTTGGTGACCAACATCGAGCCTGGTTTTTGCCTTGCACCAAGTTAACGCTCGACTAATGACCTGTGACAAGCTGAAAAAAAAAAAGAAAAAAAAAGCGTCGTCTCTCTCTTAGGGTGCCTTGTTGGAATTCAGGTTAATCGTCGGTAGCATGAGTTTTATTTGTTCGTTTGTTCTTTTTTTTGTACTTTTACTTCTATTGTAACTGCCTCTTACTTTGACTTTACTTTGACTTTACTTTGACTTTACTTTACTTTGCCACGCTGAAAACTTTACTTGTCTTGGGATTGATGTCTTTCTCGCCACACAACAAAAGATAATAAGCAGTTATAGGGAATAAAAAAAAAATAGTTTGGAATGAATCATGAGAAGTGAATAATATTGTAAAAGAATAGTGGAGGAGGAGGAGGAGGAGGAGGAGGAGGAGGAGGAGAAAAGAGTATAAGGAATAATGAATGGAGGCAAAGATAGTTACCGAAATGTGCAGGGAAAAGTTCAGGAAAGTAAAAATGTTGTAGTGAGGTGAGGAGAGTAAATCACTGCACTAAACCACTGCATATCAGGTAACAGTGGCAATATTAGACATCATGATAGTTATTTTCCCTTAACTTTCATTTCGTTTTGGTATTTTTCGCCCTCCTGACGTATCCATCTTGACGTGTATATCATAATGCGAATATTGGAATCAAGGTCTTTAATAGAACTATCAGAGACCTTGGTTGGAATATCATCAATCAGCCCTGTGACGAGACTCTACTGGACACATTAACCCTTTCACGCCCAGATCTTTCCTTTGCTATACAAAATCATCTGTTATTAGCCCTAAAATTACAAAAAGTATCTTAATATACCAAAGTAGTTAGTCGACAAGGGTACTAAACAGATCATATCTCTAAAATATTGCTTATATTAATTAAAATCGTCTAATGGTACCCAAATTACAATGGAAATTACGCTCTGGGCCTCATGGGTTAATGATGTATATGTCCCTTTAATCAGGTCTGTTCACGCCGCCACAGGGATGCCGCGTCTCAAGGGAACACGGCCATCTATAGAGGTCTCAAAATACTATACTGAAGGAAGGGCGTCGGGTAGCCTTCCACCTCTGCTTATGTATAATGAGAGCAAGGTCGTGGAGGTCAGTGGTGGTGTGCGTGACCCTGCTGCGAGGTGAGGTTAGGGAGTTCACGCTTTGACTTTGCCTGGGAGACTGTTTTTCTTATTCATTGGTCTGTGTTTTTTTGTCTTTACACATTTCTGGTATTTTATACTCCTCCTTGTCTGTGTATATGTTTGTTATTTTATTTGTCTGTCTGTCTGCCTGTCTGTTTGTCCGTTTCTCTCTCTCTTCTCTCCTCTCTCTCTCCTCTCTCTCTCTTCCTCTCTCTCTCCTCTTCTCTCTCTCTCTCTCTCTCTCTCTCTCTCTCTCTCTCTCTCTCTCTCTCTCTCTCTCCTCTCTCTCTCTCTCTCTCTCTCCTCTCTCTCTCTCTCTCTCTCTCCTCTCCCTCTCTCTCTCTCTCTCTCTCCCTCTCTCTCTCCTCTCTCTCTCTCTCTCTCTCTCTCTCTCTCTCTCTCCTTCTCTCTCTCTCTCCTCTCTCTCTCTTCTCTCTCTCTCTCCTCTCTCTCTCTCTCTCTCTCTCTCTCTCTCTCTCTCTCTCTCTCTCTCTCTCTCTCTCTCTCCTCTCTCTCTCTCTCTCTCTCTCTCTCTCTCTCTCCTCTCTCTCTCTCTCTCTCTCTCCTCTCTCTCTCTCTCTCTCTCTCTCTCTCTCTCTCTCAATCTCTCTCTCAATCTCAATCTCAATCTCAATCTCGCTCTCTCAATCTCGCTCTCTCTCTCTCTCTCTCTCTCTCTCTCTCAATCTCGCTCTCTTTTCTCAGTTAAAGTATTGACTGTCAGCGTTCGTGTCTAGTTGATATGGAAAATTGACGGCGGCGAGAAGTGAGGCATAATCGACTGCGTGTGATAAAAGACAAAGAGGAGCCTCGCCGCGTTACACTGCTGCACGCTGCGGCCTCCACCAGCACGCGATATAGAAAAACCGAGATGAAAGACAGAGCTCTCTCTCTCTCTCTCTCACTGGTTCACTGACTGACTCACCTCACTCACTGACTCACCTCACTCACTCACTCACTCACTTCACTCACTCACTCACTCACTCACTCACTCACTCACTCACTCACTCACTCACTCACTCACTCACTCACTCACTCACTCCTCTCTCTCTCTCTCTCTCTCTCTCTCTCTCTCTCTCTCTCTCTCTCTCTCCTCTCTCTCTCTCTCTCTCTCTCTCTCTCTCTCTCTCTCTCTCTCTCTCTCTCTCTCTCTCTCTCTCTCTCTCTCTCTCTCCTCTCTCTCTCTCTCTCTCTCTCTCTCTCTCCTCTCTCTCTCTCTCTTCTCTCTCTCTCTCCTCTCTCTTTCTCTTTCTCTTTCTCTTTCTCTCTCTTTTCCTCTTCTCTCTTTCTCTTTCTCTTTCTCTCTCTTTCTCTCTCACTCTCACTCTCACTCTCACTCTCACTCTCACTCCCTCACTCTCACTCTCACTCTCACTCTCACTCTCACCCACTCACCCACTCACCCACTCACCCACTCACTCACTCACTCACTCACTCACTCACTCACTCACTCACTCACTCACTCACTCAATCACACACTCACACACTCAACTCATACACACACACACACACACACACATTTTTTATACATATGAAACAGAGGTAATGGTGACGAAACTATTTTGTATATTTTTTCGAAACTTTGTCATTCCTTGATTTTTTTTTTAATCTCGAATATGTTGTTTTTATAAATCAAAAGCTTCCTAAAGGTGGATTCTGAAAGAGAAGAGAACGTTTTATATTCACTCGCAACATAAACTGGTTCTTACAAAGATTTATCGTTGTATTACCGATAGTTTCCTTATTTTCAAGTTGTATACATTCATTTGCATCATCTTCAAACACTGGTTCCTACAAAGGTTATTGTTGCATTACCGTTAGCTTCCTTACCTTCAAGTCTTATCAAGGTGTCGTACTTGATACACACATGATGGAATTTAACAGAATAATTCAAAATAATGCAAATACTCGCACAATAGATAGAATATGAAATATATAATATAGTATAAATTAAATATATAATAATAAACTATAAGTAATAAAGTATATAATATAGAGTATAGCAGAATAATACAAAATAATGCAGATACTCGCACACTGGATTCAGGTGGACAGAGGGAGAAGGCGGACCGAGGCGTCACTGCTCCTGCCGGCCGGGTCCTCGTGCCTCCCTGACAACACAGTTTTTTTTTGCGATTTGTTTACAACACAAATAAGCAAAAGGTTATTTCTGAGTCTCGCCTGCCTCCACACACGAATGTAGCACACGCACACGAGCCACACATACAAACAAACAAACAAACAAACAAATAAATATAAATATATATTATATATGTATAATTATGATAACAGCCACTTTTGTAGATATGGATGTTAGTGTGTGTGTGTGTGGCACGCATGCCGTGAAAGACCAGAAAAGGTCCACACCACACCTTGAGACGTAGTAAATAGGCCTAATGTATAAAGAAATAATCGCAAGTTGTTAGTAAGTTATTTTTATTTTTATTATTATTATTATTATATTTATGTTTATTATCACTATTACTATTGCTGTTATCATTGTTATGTTGTTATTACTACTATAGTGTTGCCATTGAGTAAATAAAGTGTGAATTGTTAGGGATTACGGGCAATACCTTAAGCACCAACCCTCCTAAAGGCTGATGCGGAGGGAGTCACGTGTGTCCAGACGCATTATAGGAAGCACAATGGCCGGAGGAATAAAGTGACTTAGATAGAAGGGTGTCTGGAGCCTCTGTAAAGCCGACCACGCACAGCGAGCCGCGGAGTCGCATGGAAGACGACTATGCATTGGCGGCCGCAACTCTACCGCCGCGTTCGATCTTATCACGTGACTTTGACTTGCGACATGTCATCAATAGCTTCAAATTACTGTTATCTAGCACGCCGCACCACCTGATATACACTCACAGCTCCACTATATTCACGGGGTAAATAACATAAACTAAAAGAAATGCATAGTTATCGTACGGTCAGTATTGAACCATATACATAGGGACGTAATGGTTTTCACAAGTTGTACTGCACTGGAGTTGTATTGTAAAAATAGCGTAACAGATTGAATTGTAAAATATCCTTTCAACAGTTGGCAATGAAATAGAGTCATTAGATCAAAATTAAATGGAATACATACAAGTAATCTGCTTTCCCCGGGGAACGAAGGCTTTTGTTACGCCTTGCAGTTAATCTTGTGACTTCAAAACCTATTCAGTGATACCAAGATATAAATTAAAGTGTTTCAGTCACATGAATAGACACAATTAAGTGGGTCGCGGCATCATTACGTACACAAAGACGCGACACAACGCAGGGATTTGTGTTCCTGCAAATATATGTTTATATTCATTTTAACTTGTGTAACCCATTGTATGCCGAGTGTGTGGCAAGATGACGCACCTGCCGGCTAGGTCGTGAGTGTGTGTCTGTGTCTGTGTCTGTGTGTCTGCGTCTATTTCTGTGTCTGTGTCTGTGTGTGTGTTGTGTGTTTAGTAAGAATATCTGACAAATCTCATGTTTTCACCATTTTCAGCAGTAATTTAATAGCATGACGAGGCCTTGATATTACGAAACTGGTTTATAATCATTTGAACCACCCCCCAAAAACTGATCTATACACGATTTTGATTTTCATGTCAAAATACCAAAATAGATTACGTAATATATGGGAGCGATTGAACGTAATCAGGTAGTTATAAATACCTTAAATAAATAAAACTCCATCTAGGGCGTAAAATTTCATGAAAGAGAAACCGAACAAAAAAAAACATATCTGCACCACAAGGTTACAGGTTCACCACAGAGATAGGCCTGAACACCCCCTGACTCGTACCACGATTGTTCCTTTTCTTTTCTGTCCTGTCCTGTCCTGTCCTGTCCTGTCCTGTCCTGTCCTGTCCTGTCCTGTCCTTCCCTTCCCTTCCCTTCCCTTCCCTTCCCTTCCCTTCCCTTCCCTTCCCTTCCCTGCCCTGCCCTGCCCTGCCCTGCCCTGCCCTGCCCTGCCCTGCCCTTCCCTGCCCTTCCCTTCCCTTCCCTTCCCTTCCCTTCCCTTCCCTTCCCTTCCCCTTCCCCTTCCCCTTCCCCTTCCCCTTCCCCTTCCCCTTCCCCTTCCCCTCCCTGCCCTTTCCTCAACACCCCACACGTCACCTGATACGCCGATTCC
>JACEEZ010011683.1:72500-85585 GCA_016584305.1 Chionoecetes opilio
TGAACTGGAAATTGACGATTTGGACAACGTGTATCGAAGCAACTGGGTCAAGCTATGTTTGTTTGTTTTGCCTTTTGTTAGTTTATTGGATTTTTTTGTTAAGTTTCTGTGAAGGATTTGGAAGTTTTTGTGAAGTTTATTGGATGTTATTGTGAAGTTTTGTGTTTTTTTCATCGGAAGAGACTTGTGATTTTTCATTTATGTCAATCGTGAAGTTTTGTGTTTTTTTCATCGGAAGAGACTTGTGATTTTCATCTATCTCAGGAGAAAAGAAGGGAGACGAGGAGCAGGACGAGGAGGGAGAGGATGAAGTCGCACAGTGAATGAGTAGAGAGTAGAGGAACCAGAGACAAGGGATTACAAAACGAGAAGAAGGAGAGAGAGAATGAGAACGGATGAAGAATGGAAGAGTGGGCTTAGTATGAGATGAGCAAGCTGAGAGAGAGATGGATTTATGGAGATTGAGGAGATGGAAGTTGGAGAGACGGAGAGAGAGGAGTTTTTTTTGCATCGGAAGAGACTTGTGATTTTTTTTATGTAGAAGAGAGAGAGAAGTCAGAGAGAGAGAGAGAGAGAGAGAGAGGAGAGAGAGAGAGAGAGAGAAGAGAGAGAGGAGAGAGAGAGAGAGAGAGAGGAAAAGAGAAGAGAGAGAGAGAGAGAGAGAGAGAGAGAGAGAGAGAGAGAGAGAGAGAGAGAGAGAGGAGAGAGAGAGAGAGAGAGAGAGAGAGAACCCAAAATAATATGCAACTGGTTAAAAAGAGGTAATATTCTGGATTTGTGCAGACGAGAGAGAAAAAAAAATATTGTGAACTTGGTCATATTTTCAAACGCAAACAAAACCTTACATAGTTTTCCGGTAAAGCAAACTGAAAGAACCCAAAAAAAGGCCAGTGATGTAAGGCGCCGCGGTAATCACGGGACGTTGCTGGTGATTTACGGAGCTGCAATTACGCCAGTACACTTAACGAGGCAACAATGTAATCTCGCCGTGTTGGGGAATTTGGGAAAATGCTTCGGTGGGTGGCGGTGAAGGGTGGGCAGCTTGTGGGTGGGGAGGGGGTAGTAGTGGGTGGTGGGCAAGGGTGGGGGGTGGCAGTGAGAAGTAGTGGGTCGTGGGCAGGATGTATGGGTGGTGGTGGGCAGAGGGATAGGAGGAACAACATGTAGGAGAACCAGAAGGATAGAGTTGTTGGGGGGGGGGTAGTAGTGGATGGTGGGCAAAGGTGGGTGTAGGGTGGGTAGAGGGATAGGAGGAACAGTAGGAAGGTTAATCAGGAGGGATAGAGTGGTTAGGTGTGATATAACGTGCTGGTGCTGTTCATTTGTTTATATTTTCCTGTTTTTGTTGCTCGTTTGATTATTTTTGTACGTGTTCTGTTCCGTTTCTTTTTTTTACCTGTTTTGTTGCTCATTTGATTATTTGTCTAACTTTGTTGTTGTTCATTTGTTTATTTTTCTACCTACTTTGTTAGGAAGAGAGAAATTCCCACTGATTTAGTTAACCTCCTTTGGTAATTCAAAAAAAAAACTTACTATTGTGTTAGTATTCCATTTTTTTTGTCTTATATATGAAGTGCGCTGGAGAGAAGTGTGTTGTGTTTATCAAATTAACTTTATTATTTGGGAGTTTCATATCAACATGCTCAAGCGCGGCTGTGATATGCAAGCTGAGTACGTAACTTTTTTTTATTTTTTTTATTCAGGGAACATTTTCGTATCTCCCCTTTTTTCCTGGCTCGCACAAATATATAAGTTGTGTATCACGTTTGGGATTTTATCGTTTTGCTGCTGAAATTCTACACCTGTTGGATTACTTAACTGATAAGTTTCCTACTGCAAACATTTAATTTTGATTATTAATACGAATGTGAAATATTTCTTCATATTTAAACAAATCTTTCATTACTGACATATTACTTAATCATCCTTATTTAGAGTATCCTTATTGTGATTTTGCTGATGAGAAAGTTTTTCCCAAGACGTTCTGTGACTTGACCCCATGAGACCCAGAGCATATTTTCCATTGTAATTTGGCTACCATTAGACGATCTTTAGTGAATATAAGCAATATTTTATAGATATGACCAAAGACTACTCTATACTGGACTTGCTACTCATTTTGGGCTATTTCCAGTGGAGGCCAGTTTTGCGATTCCTGCCATTTTCGAACATCACTCCCTTTTCCCTTCCTGTGGTTTATCAGTATATATGATATACCGTTATCTTCGTAAATGTTTGTTCTATAATATTATCAAATAAAAAACAGTAAAATGCAATAAAGAAATGCCATTATGAGAGAGTTAAGAAATATGCATGAACTTAATATTCACTTGAACTCATCGCCATTTAATATTTTGCGAGAAAACATTTTAGATACTAGCGATAGAAAGAAGCGGATTTTCATTAGCTTTCCATTGCTATATTTCGTTTTCTGATAAATGAATCATAACCATGCATAAATTAGCGTTAACTAAACAAATAACATCATCTATCGGGATAATTACCCGATGGATGATGTTATTTATTTAGTTAACGCTAATTTATGCATGGTTCTAATTCATTTATCAGAAAATGAAATATAGCAATGGAAAGCTAATTAAATTCCGCTTCTATTGATATGTTGCATGTAAAAAGTCTTCACGCTAAATATCAAATTGCGATGAGTTTAAGTGAATATAAGTTCATGCATATTTCTTCAGAGTCTCATAATGGAATTTCTTTAGTGTATTTTACAGTTTTTTTATTTGATAATATTATAGAACAAACATTCACGAAGATAACAGTGTATCATTTATACTGATATGCCATAGTCTACTGTATTCATGGAACACTTTTTTACTTGCCGATACGATTGATGATGTTATTTTTTTAGTTAACGCTAATTTAGGCATGGTGGTAATTCATTTATCAGAAAACTAAATATATCAATGGAAAGCTAATGAAAATCCGCTTCTTTCTATCGCTAGCATCTAAAATGTTTTCTCGCAAAATATTAAATGGCGAAGAGTTTAAGTATATATTGAGGTTATGCATATTTCTTCACTCTCTCATAATGGCATTTCTTTAGTGTATTTTACTGTTTTTTATTTGATAATATCATAGAACAAACAGTTACGAAGATAACGGTATATCATATATACTGATAAACCTTAGGAAGGGAAATAGGGGTGATGTTAAAAAATGGCAGGAATCGCAAAACTGGCCTCTACTGGTCATGGGCGGGTTGGCGCGGGGCACGAGTAGCAAGTCCAGTATAGAGTAGTCTTTGATATGACCTGTTTTGTATCCTTGCCCACTAACTAATTTGGTATATTAAGTTACTTTTCGTAATTTTATGGCTCGACAACAGATTATTTTATATAGCAAAAGAAAGATCTGGGCGTGAAAGGATTAATGGTGGTCGATAGTAAGAAGCTTTTCGGGTTTGATTCTTGCCCTAGTTGTGTAAATAAACAACTTTAAGGAGGAAATTCCAATGAGCTGATAGTTATGTGTTCCTTTCCTGGTGGTGGTGTCGCTCTGTGCCGTGGCCTTGCATCCTCAAACACGGCAAATGATCTTGAGAATTTTCCGATGGTTCAGCAAATGTCTTTTTATATCCGTAGTATTTTAAACGGAAAATTTATGCCGATATTGATATTGAGAGGCTTAAAGTGGAGCATCTGTCCACAAAAATGTAATGCAAAACATCCAGCTATTGGAGTTACCGTGAGTCATGATTTTTTTTAGCACTTCAACGTAATATTTCTGTAATTATCGAAAAAAATAGCAGTGAAAGGCAGGATATTTGCATGAAAAATAAATGCTAATGCAGATCATCTATCCCGTCATTGATGGGAAACATGAAAGCTGAAGGTTTTTAGTCTAGTCAAGATCAGATATCGGGCTTTTTTGTAGACTTTATAATTCGCTGTATATATTAAAACAGAGAGAGAGAGAGAGAGAGAGAGAGAGAGAGAGAGAGAGAGAGAGGAGAGAGAGAGAGAGAGAGAGAGAGAGAGAGAGGAGAGAGAGAGAGAGAGAGAGAGAGAGAGAGAGAGAGAGAGAGAGAGAGAGAGAGAGAGAAGGAGAGAGAGAGAGAGAGAGAGAGAGGAGAGAGAGTTTTTGTTTGAGAGGAGGATAGATAATGTGTGTGTTTGAGAGAGAGAGAGAGAGAGAGAGAGGAGAGAGAGAGAGAGAAGAGAGAGGAGAGAGAGAGAGAGAGAGAGAGAAGAGAGAGAGAGAGAGAGAGAGAGAGAGAGAGAGAGAGTGTATGTGTGTGTATTCATTTGGAGTTCTGCGTAATACACATGAGGCATAAGGATGATAAATTGTGCATTGATTTTCAGTACCGCATTCATTCACTTCTTTGGCTTTAGTGGTATGTCTTATGTCTTTCTTCTCTTATGTCTGTCTTGTTTATTGTCTTATGTCTTCTCCTCCCTCCGCTGTTTACAGGCCAGGCAGAAATATCAACTTTATTCTATTCTCAAGGCTTGGAAAAGTTAATGGTGTGCGTTTATGTGTGTGTGTGTGAGTGCCTGCGTGTGTGAGTGGGTGGGTGGGTGGGTGGGTGTGAGTGCCTGTACGTGTGTGTGAGTGGGTGGGGGAGTGTGAGTGTGTACGTGTGTGTGAGTGGGTGGGTGGGTGGGTGTGAGTGTGTGTACGTGTGTGTGAATGGGGTGGGTGGGTGTGAGTGCGTGTGTGGGGGTGTACGCACGCGAGTCAATATCCTGCATACACCGCTTTGAACTGCCGTGTTGTTTCATATTATTAAATGGTGGAGTGTAGATATTGTTCAACAAATGTTAACTCCCTTTGATAACAGCTTCTGATAACTCTTGACATTATTAACTCAAGCACAACGGATAGAAGTGCGTTGTTCTACTTTATCACAATATTATGATGAAAGGTGATGTCTGGGATTATAAGTTTTATATCTCTCTAATATATATTTTTACTTTAACCTTTCGAGTAGAGGTTGTTACTTACGGGTCAGTCGCTCCGTGGGCGGAAACACGTGTCCAGTGATGGGAGGGTGACACGTGGGGATAATGAGGCTGACAGACAGACATCAAGACAGACTGACAGACAGACAGAAACAGACAAACAGACAGACAGACAAAAACATAGACAGAAACTGACAGAGCCATACAGAAAGACATACAGAAACAGACAAACAGAAACAGACAGGCATAGATAGACAGATAGACAAACAGACAGACAGGCAGACAAAATAAGACAAATAGACAGACAGACACAGACAGACACACAGACACACAGACAGACAGACAGACAGACAGACAGACAGACAGACAGACAGACAGACAGACAGACAGAAAAAGACAGACAGACAGACATCAAAAGAAAGAGAAACATGATATAATGGATAACAAGGATGAGGGAGATGGAGTGCTACACAAAACAACAAAGTGACCTTTGTGTGGTAATGGAGGATTAATTAATAAAAGATTAATAGTTGGTTTTAATTATGAGGGATGTGGAAATGAACACGGAGGTTTGTGTCCACGTGTCGCCATCATTCGTGTTCTGGCTGGGTCAACGGACTTACTGGAGCTGTGGATTAGATTATCTGTCACATCTATAATAATATAAGCGAAAGTGTGTGTGTGTCTGTGTGTGTGTGTGTCCGCTCTAGGTTCCGCCCCCTGTGGCGCAATCCCATCATATGGCACAGTTTTGGAACCAGGTCGACCAGGGGAAGGTTTTAAGGCCACTTTGGGGATGATCCGATCACTTTTATATTATTTTTATTTTTAGTAGCCTATTAGCGAGAATTGTGAAAAAAAAGTGGGTTGCGAGAATTGAGGAAACCTTGATGTAGGGTATTTCTACATCCATGATTTCAGAAAAGTTAGAAGGGGCTATCTGGAGAGTGTGTTTGGTGGGCCGAAGTCCCACTAATATGTCCGCTATAGGTTCCGTCCCCCGGGGCGCAATCCCATCATATGGCACAATTTTGGAACCAGGTCGACCAGGGAAAGGTTTTAAGGCCACTTTGGGGATGATCCGATCACTTTTTTTTTTTTTTTTTTTTTTTAGTATTGGCGAGAATTGTGAAAAAAAAAAGTGGCTTGCGAGAATTAAGGAAACCTTGATGTAGGGTGATGGGTAATGGGTGAGTGAATGGGTGGAGTGATGGATAATGGGTGTGGGGTGATGGGCATACATTTCTACATCCATGATTTCAGGAAAGTTAGAAGGGGCTATCTGGAGAGTCTGTGTTTGGTGGGCCGAAGGCCCACCAATAGCCCTCCGCAGGAGCTAGCCAAAAAGTCCGCCCGGAGGGCGGCTTTTCGGCTAGTAAGAACATAGGAACACAAAAAAATAAGGAAGCTACAAGAGGCCATGAGACCTACACGTGGTAATTCCTGTTACTTAACACTACCTACATCCACCTTTCATCCCCATTCATGAATTTATCCAGCCTCTCTTTAAAGCTTCCTATTGACTCCGCACTGACCACCTGACGACTGAGACCATTCCAGTCATTCACCACCCTATTTGTGAACCAGTTTTTTTCCCTATTTCCATTTTAAATCTTCGCTTTTCCAGCTTGAATTCGTTACTTCTTGTTCTACCCTGGTTAATAGCCGTAAGAACTTTTCCTACCTCTCCTTTATTGTATCCCTTTAACCACTTAAAAAGACTTATCAGATCGCTCCTTACTCTACGCCTCTCGAGTGAATGTAAATTTAATACCTTCAATCTCTTCTCATAACTAAAGTTACGCATCCCTTGAATTATTTTGGTCATCCTTCTCAGCACTGATTCTAACAAGGTTATATCCAACCTGTAATACGGAGACCAAAACTGTATCGCATAGTCTAGGTGAGGTCTGACTAGAGCCAAATGAAGCTTTTGAATAACCTCATAACTTCTACTTTTGACACTCCTGGTAATGAATCCTAACACCTCATTAGCTCGATTTCTAGCCTCAATACATTGATTCCTAGGACGGAGGTCTGAGCTCACCCGCACTCCCAGATCTTTCTCACCTTCTGATCTTTTCAGTGATACATTGCGTAAAGTTTACCTATTACCAGGATTTTTTCTACGGCCTGTAAGCTCTCTCTCTCTCTCTCTCTCTCTCTCTCTCTCTCTCTCTCTCTCTCTCTCTCTCTCTCTCTCTCTCGCTCTCGCTCTCGCTCTCGCTCTCGCTCATATTCATTAATATATCTATTTATGTGTATGTATATAAGAAATTTATTATATTTTCACAGACTAGTGAGGCCTTAGGTGCATGTATAACATTTTAGTTCATAACTTAATTTTTTCTACAATATTGGCTGCGATTTTCTTTTATCCTTTATCTTTTTTATTGGCTGTATATGTGTCTTCTTTGCCTGTCTCTCTTTGGGTTTTTTTTTTTTGTTTTAATTTTTTTCTTAATCTCTGTCTTCCTCTTCCTCCTCTTCTTCCTCTGCCTCACATCAAAGAGTAATGAGGGGACTGAAGATTACAATCCCCTCATTAGTGGCGCAAGGCCGTACAAGGAGTGTATTTCAGTGAGGAGGAAGCCAATTGTAAGTCTCGAGGGTGGCATTAATCTTTAAAAGGGTTTCAGTCTCCAAACTGTCACAAGGGAAGGGCGAGATTTCTAAATTTCGAGAGCTTTGCGCGGTAGAAGTCAAATGTCTTTTTTTCGTTTTTTTTCGTTTGCTATTCGTGTTTAATTAATTCTTTTTGAGGGTGGTCGTTTAAAGTTTTTTTAAAGTTATTTTTCCCTCCTATTCTCCTTCTTTTTCATTTTCATTCTTCTTCTTCTTCTTCTTCTTTTCCTTTTCTTTTTCATCATCACCATCTTTTTAATTTACTAGTGATTTTTAAAGGGCGTCTTGGGGTTATCCGTGATAATTATTTAAAGGGGAAGGACTGAAGGGTGTGACATGGATGAATGCACGTATTGTAGCGCCGAGCTGGAGGAATTTATGTCCGAAGAGCAGAAATTCCACCCTGTTGTATCTAAATGAGGAATAGACATTTGATTACAGGGACACTGATTTATATGTATGATAATAATTAGATCTTGTGATAGATGTCACAAATCTCTCCCCCTTCCCCTCTCTCCCCCCTCTTTTCTCTCTCTCCTCTTTTTTCTCTCCCCTTTTCTCTGCTCCCCTCCCCTCTCCTTTTCTCCTCTCTTCTTCCCTCTCTCTCTCCCCTTCTCCTCCTCTCTCTTCTCTCTCTCTCTCTCTCTCTCTCTTCTTTCCCCATCTCTCTCTCTCTCTCTCTCTCTCTCCTCTCTCCTCCTCTCTCTCTCTCTCTCTCTCTCTCTCTCTCCGGCCATATAACAATTGGTCGTAATGAAGGTCATTATGCTATGGTAATAAGTGAGGACAGTGACACACGTACTAATGAATTAATGATTTTATCGCATAAAACTGATTCAGTTTCCAACACATTTCACAAAACATTTAAATAACATTGACGGAAATGAGAATTTTGTTGCTGAAATATATTACAGTAATGAAAGACCTGCTCCATATAAAAAATATATATATATATTATGGCACTTTTAAGGGGACTTTTTGCACACCTTGCTTTCATTGTCCTGGCCAGCCTCTTTACGAAACATATAGTCACGGCTAATCTATATTTCCTTTGTTCTGCTCACAAGTATTTGCAGCAATGCATTGTTTCAGGCGACTGATGGAATGTAATATTTGTTGGCTGGCACTTTAAAATTCCGGGTCGATTTTATATCCCTATAGCCGGGGTCTTGTTTGTGGAGCATTCCTCATAAAAGGGGGTGCACTGTTTCAGGAAAATGCTGAAAATATAAATACAGTCCGAAACGAAACACTTGAAAAATCAAAACAGAACATATATTTCTAAAACCAGAGATGACTTCCTAGCTGGTTTCAGGTAACATAGCTTATCAGGTGCACTAGACTCTAATGCAAGACAAAAATACAGATGCCGACATAGTCAAACGCCATTCTTCATCAACAGTGTCACTAAAGCAGCAATAAACTCAATGCGCACACACTACAAGCGTAACAAATAGTAAACACGTAAGCCTTTTGTATTCTTGTTAACTTTTGCAAAAGAGACGAGTCAGTACCTTGGTGTGAGAGAGAGAGAGAGAGAGAGAGAGAGAGAGAGAGAGAGAGAGAGAGAGAGAGAGAGAGAGAGGAGAGAGAGAGAGAAGAGAGAGAAGAGAGAGAGAGAGAGAGAGAGAGAGCACTTAACGATAAAAAGATGATCCTATTCAATTTGAGGAAGGGACTGAAGAAAGAGAATTGGACCACAAAGGTAAAAAGGACCCGGTGGGAGGGGAAAAAGGGGGAAGGTGAAAGGTGAAGGGAAAAACGGAACGAGCGGACGGAACTGTTTAAAAGGGGAAAAAAGGGCATATGCAAAAATTGTGGAGGGGGGAAAAGGGTAAAGAGGTGGAAAACAAAGGGGTTGAATTTCTTGAGAGGAAATCATGAAAATCAAAAATTTAAATACAAAAAAAATGAAAAGACAAAGGGACTCAAGTAGGTGGAAGGATTCAAGCAGAAATCCATTAATTCCCTAAAGGTTCACACTCATTCTGGCAACATGTTCTAACCTTTACCTTCACTATGATATCCGTTATGATGAAAAATACGATGATTATAGTGCTGCTGTCATTACATTTACTTACTTTATTTATGTTAGATCTATTTGTACTACTGTTATAATGAATGCTACTATCATGCCCTTTTCGCGATGGAAAAAGGGGTTTTAAAGCTTTGGGAAGAAAAGAGTGATTGAAAGCTATGACAAGGGAAACCAGGGGAAAATTAAAAGACCCTTTTTTACCGGCCCCAGAGGGGAGAGAGAGAGAAGAGAAGAGAGAGAGGAGAGAGAGAGAGAGAGAAGAGAGAGAGAGAGAGAGAGAGAGAGAGAGAGAGGAGGAGACCCTTGCTTTAAGCACCGAGGGGGGAAGCATAGTTTTTGAGAAGAAAAATAAAAAGAAAAAGAAGAAAAAAGGAAAAAAAGAGAAAGGGAAGGAGGAGAGGAGAAGGAAAGTTTAAAGAGAGGGTTAGAGAGAGAGAGAGAGAGAGAGAGAGAGAGAAGAGAGAAACGCCTCGCTTAAGCCCCGAGGAGGGGAAAACTAGCTTGAGAGAAGAGGAGAGAGAGAGGGGGAAGAGAGAGAGAGAGAAGGAGAGAGAGAAAAGAAGAGAGAGAGAGACCCCCTCGTTTAAGCACCGCGGGGGGGAAACAAAAAAAGAAGAAAGAAAATACCCCTGTTTAAAAAAGGGGAGGGGGCATCTTAAAAGAAAAAAAAAGGAAAAAAAAAAGGAAAAAAAAGGGAAAAAAAAAAAAGGGGGAAAACCCCCCCTTTTAAAAAGGGGAAAATCTGAAAGAAAAAAAAAAAAAAAAAAAAAAAGGAGAGAGAGAGGACCCGGGAGGAAAAAAAAAAGAGGAGAGGGGAGAACTGGGGAAAAGGAGAAGAGAAAAGAGAGAGAGGAGAGGAGAGAGAAGAGAGAGAGAAGAGAGAGAGGAGGAAAAGAGGAAAAAGGAAAGAGAGAAGGGGGGGAAGAGTTTTGGGGCGAAGAGGAGAGATAGAGAAAGAAGAGAAGGAGGGGAAGAGAAGAGAGAAGGAAGAAAGGAAGGAGGAGGGGGAGAGAGAGAGAGGAGAGAGAGAGGGGAAAAAGAGCTGCCTCGCTTTAAGCAACCGCGAGGAGGGGGAAGCATAGGTCGAGGAGAGGAGAGAGAGAGGGAGAAGAAAAGAGAGAGAGAGAGAGAGAGAGAGATAAAAGAGAGGAGAGAAAAGGGGGACGCCTCGTTTTAAAAGCAACACGAGGAGGGAAAAGAAAAGTTCTGAGAGAGAGAGGAGAGAGAGAGAGAGAGAGAAAAGAGAGGGAGAGGAGAGAGGAGAAAGAAAAGAGAGAGAGAGAGAGACGCCTTGCTTTTTAGCACCACGAGGAGTGGAAGCATAGTTCTGGAGAGAGAGAGAGGAGGAGGGAGACGGGTGAGAGGAGGAGAGAGAGGAGAGAGAGAGAGAGAGACGAGAGAGAAGAGAGAGAGGAGAGAGAGGAGAGAGAGAAAAGAGAAGAGAGAGGAGGAGAGGGGAGCCGCCTCGCTTTAAGAAACCGCGAGGAGGGGGAAGCATAGTTCTGAAGAGAGAAGAGAGAGAGAGGGGAGAAGAGAAGAGAGAGAGAGAGAGAGAGGAGACGAGAAGAGAAAGAGAGAGGAGAGAGAAAGAGAGAGAGAGAGAAGAGAGAGAGACAGACGCCTCGCTTTAAGCACCGGCAAGGAGGGGAAAGCATAGTTCTGGTAATGGGTGTGGGAAGGTCAAAAACATGAGTGTGCGGGGGTAATGCGAGGCGCGGCAAGGGAGTCGAGGCAAAAATAATTGGAGAAACGCAAGGAAGGAAATGTGTAACAGCGCCAAGTCACCGAGAGGATGGAAATGGAACTTGAATAAATGTAACTTATTATACATACACAAGGAAGATATGAGTATGCTTATGTGCTTGATGCTTTTAAGGAGCGTTTAGAAGACTGTGCTCGCATATTAGAGTTGATTCAAGATGTAGACCGGTGGACGGGAAGGAAGGAAGGAAAGTGGGTAGAACAGCGAGTCTCTCAGGAAGGAAGGAAGGTAGAACAGCATGTCTCTTAGGAAGGAAGGAAAGAAAGAAGGAAGGTAGAACAGCATGTCTCTTAGGAAGGAAGGAAGGAAGGAAGGTAGAACAGCATGTCTCTTAGGAAGGAAGGAAGGAAGGAAGGTAGAACAGCATGTCTCTTAGGAAGGAAGGAAAGAAGGAAGGTAGAACAGCGAGTCTTTTAGGAAGGAAGGAAGGAAAGAAGGAAGGTAGAACAGCCTGTCTCTTAGGAAGGAAGGAAAGAAGGAAGGTAGAACAGCATGTCTCTTATGGCTCGTTTACAACGGGCGGCGATCGACTTACGCGCGAGTTACGACCGAAAAAATGGGCCTCACTCGCACTGACTCTCCATCGGTCGCTACGTGGTCTCTACGCGGTCGCTACTCGGTCCCCTATATTCTCAATACGGTCTCCTAAACTCGCCCTCGCTCCCCATCGGTCGCCATGGCCTCTGCGACTGTATTGCGCGGTTCAAAACACTCGCAAATTCAGTGCGACCGGCCCAACGCAATGAGGTTGCAAGGCGGTCGCCCTGTGCTCGCAACGTGGACCCAACGCGCTCGCACAAGTCGCTACGCGGTTGCAACGCGCTCGCCCTCGGTTCGCACCGCTCCTGCGATGCTTTGTGCGAGTCGGCCTCGCCGCGAGTGACTTGATTCTAAAAGAATCACTTTTAGAAGTAGAAATCTTGGTTTTATAATTAATTTATAGAAGAAATTTTTTAATCGTCGTAGTCTTCTCTTTGTAGGTTGTACATATTCATGGTTATGATAGTATTAAAATACCTTATTAATTGAGTTCCATTTGTTGTCTTTCCTCATAATAAGTAGTGATACATCATGGTTTAAGTGTTACTTGACGAGCCAATGAATACTCCTGAGTCTATACCAACATCACCAACCTTTGCTTTGATTTATCTTATTACTCCATCCATAAACAAGTTGCATAACCACGGTGACATTACCCATCCTTGCCTCATGGTACCTGGTACTCTCGTCTACCGAAATGCTCGTCCCTACATAAATCGGGAAAACTCGCCGACGGTAATGGTTAGGTTAGGTTACCATTAGGTTAGGTAAAGGTCAGTTTGGTTAGGTGTTCCTAATCACAGGTAAAAGCTTATTAGTTATACATACATACGCCACTCCATACACACTCTTTAACCCTTCAATACATTCCACATTCCCTCCCAGTCTACTCTGTCATATGATTTGGTATTAGTCCAGATGAACACCGAACTCACTTTGATGGACGAAACTATTTTTTTCTGGTGTGTTTTTGTGTTTTGAATGAATCTGCTAACCGTTTCTGTCACAAATTTTTTTTTTTTTTTAGGTAAAGGTTAGTTTTTTTTTTTTTTTTTTTTTTTTTTTTTTTTTAGTTAGGTAAAGGTTAGGTTAGGTATAGGTTAGGTATGGGTTAGGTTTAGGTCAAATTTTTTTTTGTCATTTGCCCCAAAAAAAAAAAAAAAAAAAAAATTGCAAAGAAAAAAAAAAAAAA
>JACEEZ010011685.1:0-2500 GCA_016584305.1 Chionoecetes opilio
TTTTCCTCCTCCTTCCTTTTTTGTTTTTTTTGTTTTTCTTTTCCCTTTTTTTTTTCTCCCTCTTTTTCCCTTCTTTCCTTCCTTCTTTCCTTTCTTTCTTTCTTTCTTCTCCTTTCTTTCTTTCTTTCTTTCTTCTTTCTTTCTTTTCTTTCTTTCTTTTCTTGTCTTTCTTTTTTCTTTTCCTTCCTTCCTTCTCCTTCCTTCCTTAATCACTTGTATTTTTCTTTTTTCCCCCTTAATTCATCCCACCCTCCTTCTCTCCCTTCCCTTCCTTTCCTTCCTCCATCATACTTACTTTTTTTTTATCTCTTTCTCTCTCTCTCTCCTCCCCTCCCCTCCCCCCTCCTCCCCTCTCTTTTTCCTCTCTCCTCTCTTCTCTCTCTCCCCCTCTCCTCTCCTCTTCTCTCTCTCTCTTTCTCTCTCCTCTCTCTCTCCTCTCTCTTCTTCCTCTCTCCCCCCCCTCCCTCCCCTTCTTCTTCCTTATCATCTGCTTTTTGTCTTCCCCCCTCTCTTCCTTAATTCCTCCTACCCTTTCCCTCCCTCCTTCCTTCCTTATACCCTCCTTTATCATCCCTACTTTTTCTCCTCCCTCCCTCTTCCTTCTTCCCTCTTTCTGACCTTCCTTCTTCCCTTCACTACCCGACTGTCTTGCATCACGGTGCAGAGAGAGAGAGAGAGGAGAGAGAGAGAGAGAGAGAGAGAGAGAGAGAGAGAGAGAGAGAGAGAGAGCATATTGGTATCATTAGGAGAGAAGAAGGGGATGTGTCAGACGATAAAACGAGAACAAAAATATACTCACGTTAAGAAAAAAAAAAAGATAGAGAGAAAAAAAACAGAAACAGACACACACACACACACACACACACACACACACACACACACACACACACACACACACACACACACACACACACACACACACAACACACTTTTCGTTAACTAATCTCTGAGCATCGTCAACAGTAGAGGAATCGGTGGCCTGTCTCAATCCCTGCATTATAGATGACTGGCCGCGGCGAGGCCCTGGGGAGGAGGAGTGAGAGGAGGAGAGGGAGGAGGAGGAGAGGTCTGGTGATAGGCAGTGAAGGACAAGGCGAGAGAGAGAGAGAGAGAGAGAGGAGAGAGAAGAGAGAGAGGGAGAGAGAGAGAGAGAGAGAGAGAGAGAAGAGACGAGAGAGAGAGAGGGGGGAATAGAGGGGAAAGAAAACAACCTTGATGGACCGGTGATGGGACGGTCTTAAGGGAGGGGAATGGGAGGGTAAAGGGAGGGAAGAGAGGGATGGGCGAGGGTAAGGGAGGGGAAGGGAAGGAGGGGGAGGAGGTAGGAGGGGAGGGAAGGAAGGGGAAGGGAGGGGAAGGGAAGGGCGAGAGTAAGGCATAAGGGAAGATCATATGGTTGAGGGAGGGGAAAGGGAGGCATGGATTGAGGGGAGACAAAAAAAGGGAAGGAGGAGGAGGAGGGAAAGGAGGAGGAAGGTCTTTGGTCCTCCTCCTCCTCCTCCTCCTCCTCCTCCTCCTCCTGCAATAATATCACCTTACAATACGTCTCGCAAGCTCGATCAATATCTCAACATTTGTAAACTTATAAAGAAATACTGGTGTTCATTGATTTATTTATTATATTTCATTCATTCATTCATTCCTGAAATCACGTTTTGATTCTGTGGCGTCAATATGGACTGGCAAATAGTAGCTACTCGTGTAGAAAGAAATCGATTTTATTTTTAAATCTGATTTGACCTCCCTTGCCACTCTAGGTAATCATTGCCTTTCACTGTCTGGCCTTTGGCGTAACATTTTCTTGACCAATCTCGCGAAATTATATATACTAATCCCATAAATGTTCTTTCCTTTCCTCTTATTCCTTTCTTCCTGCCTTGCTCTTCCTCTCTTCCTTCTTTCTTCCTCTTCTTTCCTTGCTCTTCCTCTCTTCCTTCCTCCTTCCTCTTCTTTCCTTGCTCTTCCTCTCTTCCTTCCTCCTTCCTCTTTTTTCCTTGCTTGCTCTTCCTCTCTTCCTTCCTCCTTCCTCTTTCTTCCTTGCTCTTCCTCTCTTCCTTCCTCCTTCCTCTTCCTTCCTTGCTCTTCCTCTCTTCCTTCCTCCTTCCTCCTTCTTCCTTCCTTGCTCTTCCTCTCTTCCTTCCTCCTTCCTCCTTCTTCCTGCCTTGCTCTTCCTCTCTTCCTTCCTCCTTCCTCCTTCTTCCTGCAATCTTTCTAATCAAATTCCATGGCAGTTTTTCAATACTGTATAGTGGTTTTTTCTCACTTTTTTCGGAGAGGTGGGTGGGGAGGAGCCTTCAACTTTGCTATTATTTTACCTCTAACACGTAGAAACTATAGTGGTAGAAAGTAGTCACACAGGCAGCCTCGTTTGGCCCAGTAAGGCTGTTGCTGTCTGTTCTTCCTTTGTATTCCTTTGTATATTTTTTTTCTTGCCCTCTATGATAAAACTCCTCTAGTCACACGTATTCCATAACTTATCGGTCACAGTCAATACAAGATC
>JACEEZ010011685.1:5000-10000 GCA_016584305.1 Chionoecetes opilio
CAGTCAGTCAGTCAGTCAGTCAGTCAATGCATCCGCCAGTCAATCAGTCAGTCAGTCAGTCAGTCAGTCAGTCAATGGATCCGTCACTGAGTCAGTCAATCAGTCAATGCATCCGTCAGTCAGTCAGTCAATGCATCCACCAGTCAGTCAGTCAGTAAGTCAGTCAATGCATCCGCCAGTCAGTTAGTCAGTCAGTCAGTCAATGCATCCACCAGTCAGTCAGTCAATGCATGCGCCAGTCAGTCAGTCAGTCAGTCAGTCAGTCAGTCAATGCATCCGTCAGTCAGTCAGTCAGGCAATGCAACCGTCAGTGAGTGAGTCAGTCAGTCAGTCAATGCAACCGTCAGTGAGTCAGTCAGTCAGTCAATGCATCCGCCAGTCAGTCAGTCAGTCAATGCAACCGTCAGTGAGTCAGTCATTCAGTCAGTCAGTCAATGCATCCGCCAGTCAGTCAGTAAATCAATGGATCCGCCAGTCAATTAGTCAGTCAGTCAGTCAATGCATCCGCCAGTCAGCCAGTCAGTCAGTCAGTCAGTCAGTCAATGCATCTGCCAGTCAGTCAGTCAGTCAATGGATCCGCCAGTCAGTCAGTCAGTCAGTCAGTCAGTCAATGGATCCGCCAGTCAGTCAGTCAGTCAGTCAGTCAGTCAGTCAGTCAGTCAGTCAGTCAGTCAGTCGGTCAGTCGGTCAGGCAATAAGTATCAAGCACAGACGAGACGGAAAGAGAAGGAACAAAAATATTCATTTAGAAAAGAATCACACCGGAGAGGGAAAAAGCAAGAGAGGAAGGAGGAAGCGAGGGAAAGGAAGGGAAGGGAAGGGAAGGGGGGGGAAAGGGAAAAGGGAAGGGAGGTAAGGAAAGGGAGGGGGGAAAGGGAAGGGAAGGAGAAAGGGAAAGGAAGGAAGGAAGGGAAGGGGAAAGGAAGGAAGGGAAGGGAAGGGAAAGGGAAAGGGGAAAGGAAAGGGAGGGAAGGGAAGGAAGGGAACGGAAGGGAAGGTGAGGGAAGGGGAAGGGGTGAGAAGGGAAGGGAAGGGAAGGGAGGAAAGGAAAGGGAAGGAAAAAAAGAGGGAAGGAAAGAAATGAAGGGAAGGGAAGGAGGGAAAGAGGATGAAAAGAAGGGAAGGGAAGGGAAGGGAAGAGAGGGATGAGAAGAGAAGAGAAGAGAAGAGAAAAGAAGAGAAAGGAAGGGAAAAGGGAAAGGGAAGGGAAGGGAAGGGAAGGGAAGGGAAGGGAAGGGCGTCCTGACCAAGGGCCCCCACACAACACAGCGTCCTCTTCCTCGGCTTATATTTTTCAAGTGGCGGGAAAAAAACAATAGGGATAGTGTGTCGCGTGGCGGGGTCTCGGGGGAGGGGCGGCGCCGGAGGGGAGGGGGGGCAGAGAGGCACGGCGTGGTAGAGAGAGAGAGAGAGAGAGAGAGAGAGAGAGAGAGAGAGAGAGAGAGAGGAGAGGAGAGGAAAGACGCGGAAACGTTTCATCCACACAGAGAGAGAGAGAGAGAGAGAGAGAGAGAGAGAGAGAGAGAGAGAGAGAGAGAGGACTTTGATGAACAGACAGACAGACAGCAGGCAGACGGCGTTCATCCTGTGTGTGTGTGTGTGTGTGTGTGTATGTGTGTGTGTGTGGTGTCTCTATTATCATCTTGCATTTCCTCTTATGACCCTGAGACAAAGAGATATACGGTGCCCCCTTCTCCTTACACCTCCCCCTTCCTCTTCCCTCCCCTCCCCTTTTCTTCCCCTTCTTCTTCCCCCCCCCCCCCCCCCCCAATATGCTCAAGGCTTCACAGTGATCCGGTAAGATTCTTAAGACTTTCATCTCCCGCCCCGAGATGTTATTGTCGAGCGCTGATTCCGGACCGCGAGACTCAGGATTGGGAAGCGAAAGTGTGCTCAAACCAGGCCCACTTTTCTGTTCTGGCCACTTTCCTCTCTATCTCTGGCCACATTCCTCTCTGTCTCTGGCCACTTTTTTACCAATCTCTGGCCACTTTCTTCTCTATCTCTGGCCACATTCCTCTCTATCTCTGGCCACATTCCTCTCTGTCTCTGGCCACTTTTCTATTTCTGGCCTCATTCCTCTCTGTCTCTGGCCACTTTTCTACCAATCTCTGGCCACTTTCTTCTCTATCTCTGGCCACATTCCTCTCTGTCTCTGGCCACTTTTCTATCTCTGGCCACTTTTCTATTTCTGGCCACTTTCCTTCATATATCTGGCTACTTTCCTCTCTATCTCTGGCCACTTTCCTCTCTATCTCTGGCCACTTTCCTCTCTATTTCTGGCCACTTTCCTCTCTATCTCTGGCCACTTTCCTCTCTATCTCTGGCCACTTTCCTCTCTATCTCTGGCCACTTTCCTCTCTATCTCAGGCCACTTTCCTCTCTATCTCAGGCCACTTTCCTCTCTATCTCTGGCCACTTTCCTCTCTATCTCTGGCCACTTTCCTCTCAATCTCTGGCCACTTTCCTCTCTATTTCTGGTTATTCTTCCATCTTTGGCCACTTTTTTATCAATCTCTGGCCACTTTTATATCTCTGGCCACTTCTATTTCTGGCCACTTTTCTGTTTCTGGCCACTTCTATTTCTGGCCACTTTTCTATTACTGGCCATTTATGTATCTCTGGCCACTTTTCTATCTCTGGCCACTTTTCCACCTCTGGCCACTTTTCTATTTCTGACCACTTCTATTTTTGGTCACTTTTGTATCTTTTCTATCTTTTGTATCTCTGGCCATTCTTTCATCTCTGGCCACTTTTCTATTTCTGGCCACTTTTCTATCTATCTCTGTTCACTTTTCTATTTCCTGGCCGCTTTTCTATCTATTTCTGGCTACTTTTCTATTTCTGGCCATTTTTCTATCTATCTCTGTTCACTTTTCTATATCTGGCCGCTTTTATATTTCTGGCCACTTTTCTATCTATCTCTGTTCACTTTTCTATTTCTGGCCACTTTTCTATCTATCTCTGTTCACTTTTCTATTTCTGGCCACTTTTCTATTTCTGGCCACTTTTCTATTTCTGGCCACTTTTCTAATTCTGGCCACTTTTCTATTTCTGGCCACTTCTATTTCTGGCCACTTCTATTTCTGGCCACTTTTCTATTTCTGGCCACTTTTCCTCTGATTTCTATCTCTGCACTTTCTTCATTTCGGGCCCTACTTTTCTATCTCTTGTCACTTTTTAATTCTGGCCACTTTTCTATCTTCTCTGGCCTTTTCTATTCTGGCCACTTTTCTATTCTGGCCACTTTTCTATCTCTCTTTTCACTTTTCTATTCTGGCCACTTTTCTATTTATGGCCACTTTTCTATCTCTGGCCACTTTTCTATCTCTGGCTACTTTCCTTCCCATTTCTGGCCACTTTTCTATCTCTGGCCACTTTTCTATTTCTGGCCACTTTTCTATCTATCTCTGTTCACTTTTCTAATTCTGGCCACTTTTCTATTTCTGGCCACTTTTCTATCTATCTCTGTTCACTTTTCTAATTCTGGCCATTTTCTATTTCTGGCCACTTTTCTATTTCTGGTCAATTTTCTATCTCTGGCTACTTTCCTTCCCATTTCTGGCCACTTTTCTTATTCTGTCCACTTTTCTATTTCTGGTCAATTTTCTATCTCTGGCTACTTTCTTTTCCACATCTACCCACTTTCTTTTCCACCTGGCCACTTTCCTTTCTTCATTCTTTTCACCTCATTATTTTATACGCCCACTTAGACCTCATTCCTCATTACTCCACATTACCCTGCCATAGCCCCTCATCCCTACCCCTGCCACACCCCTGCTATTACCTATACTATGCAGGGGAAGGGGGCGAGGGGCAGGGGTGGCGGCCTAAAGCATGGCAGAGGGTTTACTGATTTATTCCCCCTACCGAAATGATGAATATATAAGTTAATGAAGGAAGGGAAGGTATGCTGTAGTGGCGGTATGGTTAGGGGAGGAAGAGGGAGGGGTAATGTGAATTTAGCTCTCTCTCTCTCTCTCTCCTCTCTCTCTCTCTCTCTCTCTCTCTCTCTCTCTCTCTCTCTCTCTCTCTCTCTCTCTCTCTCTCTCTCTCTCTCTCTCTTTGCCAAGCTCCTAGTTAGCATTAGTTGTCGTTCCCTTCACACAGCAAATAAAAAGAAAGATAGAAGGCTGAGAGAGAAGAGAGAGAGAGAGAGAGAGAGAGAGAGAGGGGAGAGAGAGAGAGAGAGAGAGAACATGACAAAAGTAGCAAAAACATGGGAAAAGAAGGAAAGAGAAGACGAGTTTAGGAAGGAAAGAGAGAAAGAGAGAGAGTAACAGATGAGAGGGGGAGAGAGAGAGAGAGAGAGAGGAGAGAGAGAGAGAGAGAGAGAGAGCAGGAGGGTGACGAGCATTGGATAAGTGGTCGCCTCTTCCTTGGATACTTTTCATGTGGCTCATAAAGGCATCAGCACACAGCAAGGGGAGCCGTGTGTAGCATTATAGACTGTATTCTCCATCAACTCTCTCTCCTCTCTCTCTCTCTCTCTCTCTCTCCCCTCTCTCTCTTCTTCTCTCTTCTCTCCTTCTCTCTCATCCCTCTCTCCTCCTCTCTTCTCTCTTTCTTCTCTCTTCTCTTTCTCTCTTTCTTTGCCTTCCCTAAAATCGTCTTCTTTTTCCCTCTTTTTTCCCGTGTTTTGCTACTTTTGTTATGTTATCTGTCTCTCTCCCTCTCTCTCTCTCTCTCTCTCTCTCTCTCTTCCCCTCTCTCTCTCTTCTCTCTCTCTCTCTCTCTCTCTCTCTCTCTCTCTCTCTCTCTCTCTCTCGCTCTCTATCTCTCTCTCTCTCTCTCTCTCTCTCTCTCTCTTCTATATATATATATATATATATATATATATATATATATATAGGTCCATAAAGAGTCTCGGCTCAATGGACCGCGGCTGGTATATAATTATTAATGTATAATCAACTTTATGTATGTTATGTTAAGCTTAATAAACAATCTCTCTCTCTCTCTCTCTCTCTCTCTCTCTCTCTCTCTCTCTCTCTCTCTCT
>JACEEZ010011685.1:20000-27500 GCA_016584305.1 Chionoecetes opilio
GGAGGAAAGGGGTGGTGGAGGTGATGAAGAAACTGACAAGCATGGGAAGGGGTGGGGGAAGGGGGGAGGGAAGGGGTGGGGGAAGGGGTGGGGGAAGGGGTGAGGGAAGGCGTGAGGGAAGGGGTGAGGGAAGGGGTGGGAGTAGGGGTGAGGGAAGGGGTGGGGGAAGGGGTGGGGAAAGGAGTGATGGAAGGGTTGGGGGAAGGACTGATGGAAGGGGTGGGGGAAGGGGTGGGGGAAGGAGTGAAGGAAGGGGTGAGGGAAGGGGTGGGGGAAGGGGTGGGGGAAGGGGTGAGGGAAGGGGTGGGGGAGGAGAGGGAGATGGAAGGGGTGATGGAAGGGGTGGGGGAAGGGTGATGGAAGTGGTGGGGGAAGGGGTGGGGGAAGGAGTGATGGAAGGGGTGAAGGAAGGGGTGAGGGAAGGGGTGGGGAAGGGGTGGGGGAGGAGGGAAAGAAAGGGGTGACATGGAGCGTACTTTGATAGCTGGGTTGATGGGGGGATTGGGGTTAAGATGGGGGGGAGGGGGGGAAATGGGGTTAAGATGGGGGGGTTGGGGGTGAAGATGGGGTGGAAATATGGGGTGTTGGGGGTGCTTTAAGAGATGGGTGAGCGAGATGAAGGGAAATGGGTGCTTAGGGAATACAAAAGGAGGGGAGAGAGAGAGAGAGAGAGAGAGAGAGGAGAGAGAGAGAGAGAGAGAGAGAGAGGTTTAGCAGAACTGAAAAACAAGAGTGAGGAAATAAAAAAGAATTGTTAGATGGGAGGGAAGTAAGGAGGAAGGAAGGAAAGAAGGAAGATGGGAGGGTCGAAGGAAAGAAGATGAGAGGGAGGGAAAGAAGATGGGAGGGAGGGAAGGAAGATGGGAGGGAGGGAAGGAAGGTGGGAGGGAGGGAAAGAGGGAAGGGAGAGAGAGAAGGAAGGCAAAGCAAGTACTGGTCTCTTACAACGTTCATCATCAAGATTTGTTTAGTTCCTGATTGATATTATTTCTTTAGGACTAGAAAATAAAGTATATTCCTGCTTATAACCTTTTTCTTGACTCATTTAGATAAGAACAGATATTAAAGTGAGACAGATTCTATGATCTTATTTAACCCCTTGAGACCCAGAACGTAATTTTCATTGTAATTTGACCACCATTAGATGATTTTTAATGAATATAAGCAATGTTTTTATAGATATGACCTGTTTAATATTCATGTCCACTAGCTAATTTGGTTTATTTAGTTACTTTTTGTAATTTTATGGCTAACAACAGACGATTATATATAGCAAAGGAAAGATCTGGGCGTAAAGGGGTTAATACTGATTTAGTTGAACTTCCCTAAACACCAACTTACTTGAACTTAAACAACAAATGAAATATAAAATGAGTTAGATGTAAAAAAAAAAAGAAAAAAAAAAAAAGGGATATCACGCATGAACAATATGTTTTCACGGAAATGAATGTAAAAAATAATTCTTCAGTATTTGTCGATTGAAACTTTTTACTACATTCCCATTAAAGTTTAACCAATATTAATTCATATATCATATTCTTTTTTTTTACTTCCACGTATAACTTAATATTTCACTTATCTTATTTTTCATTTGTACTTAACCTTGAGGCCCAGAACGTAATTTCCATTGTAATATAACTACCATTCAACAATTTTAATGAACATAAGCAATATTATATAGATATGACCGGTTTAATATCCTTGTCCATTAGCTAATTTGGTTTATTTAGTCACTTTTGCGTAGTTTTATGGCTAATAACAGACAATTTCATATAGCAAAGGAAAGATCTGGGCGTGAACGGGTTAAGAACATTTCCTATTTTGTTTGTTTATGGATATATAGTATGTTTACTTTTTACTGACTATGCCTTCGGGCGAATTATTATTATTATCATTATTATTATTATCATTACCTATTATTATCATTATCATCATAACAAGATGCCTTTAACAATGTAATAATTCTGTACTTGTCCTGACATGTTCAAACCCACCTTTATGAAACACGTCCTGATGATATGTTTATCTTTTGTTTCAGGTGAGTGTGGGACGAGACGAGACGAGACAGTCAGTGATGAGTCGGTGGTGAGTCGGTGATGAGTCAGTGATGAGTCGGTGATGAGTCAGTGGTGAGTCGGTGGTGAGTCATTCCCGCCAAGGGGTTAAGAAGACTCATGTATGTATGTATGTATGTGTTGATGTTATTATTATTATTGTGACTCATCTCATTACTCATATGGGGATGTGGAGGGGAATGTGCATGGAGGATGGGGAGGGAAATGGGGAAGGAGATTAGGAATGAGGGATGGCGAGGGGGAGGGGAAGGAGAGTGGGGAGGGGGATTAAGGACAGGGGATGGGGACTGGGGAATAGGTTTAGGGATGGGGAGGGGGATGGGGAGGGGAGGGGAGGGTAAGGGAATGGGGGATAGGTGGCGTTACGTCCTCCGTTTATAAGGTCACTTTGGAGATTATGAAAAATGGAAAAAAACAATTAATAGAAAAATGGTCTTAAGTATAATATTGCGTAAGAGAGAATAAGATAAGAAAAAAAATTTGTCAGGTAAGATTTTTGTGTGTGTCCTCCATAATGGCAAAGATGATGCAGATATTTCCCATTATTTCCCCTAACTCTCCCCTCTCCCCTATTCCTTTAAGCATCCCTCATCCATTACACCGACACTCACCCATTACTCATAGCTGATACTCTTACTCATCTCCCTCACTCATCTCATTCTTAGGAAAAACACACACACACACACACACACACACACACACACACACACACACACACACACACACGCGCGCACATGACCCCTTTTACCACTTCTCTACCACTTTGTTTTTCCATTCCTGCACTTTTTTCTTTTCACTTGCTTACACTTTTTTTTTTTTTTTTTCTTACCTACACACTTTTCACACTTTTTTGTCTTTCCCATATACTACTTTCCTTTCCTTGACACTTTCCCTCTCTAAGCACTTCACTTTCACTTCATCTCTCCTAAACGCTCCCCTTCCCTTAGCACCTTAGCACTTTTTGGCACTTCCCTACTTCCCACATGGCACTTCCCTTGGCCTGGCACTTCCCTACCTCCCTTCCCACATGGCACTTCCCTACTTCCCACATGGCACTTTCCTTGGCCTGGCACTTCCCTACCTCCCTTCCCACATGGCAACTTCCCTACTTCCCACATGGCACTTCCCTTGGCCTGGCACTTTCCTACCTCCCTTCCCACATGGCACTTCCCTTGGCCTGGCACTTCCCTACCTCCCTTCCCACATGGCACTTCCCTTGGCCTGGCACTTCCCTACCTCCCTTCCCACATGGCACTTCCCTACTTCCCACATGGCACTTCCCTTGGCCTGGCACTTTCCTACCTCCCTTCCCACATGGCACTTCCCTTGGCCTGGCACTTCCCTACCTCCTTCCCACATGGCACTTCCCTACTTCCACATGGCACTTCCCTTGGCCTGGCACTTCCCTACCTCCCTTCCCACATGGCACTTCCCTACTTCCCACATGGCACTTCCCTACTTCCCACATGGCACTTCCCTACTTCACACATGGCATTTCCCTACTTCCCACATGGCACTTCCCTACTTCCCACATGGCACTTCCCTACTTCCCACATGGCACTTCCCTACTTCACACATGGCACTTCCCTACTTCCCACATGGCACTTCCCTACTTCCCACATGGCACTTCCCTACTTCCCACATGGCACTTCCCTACTTCCCACATGGCACTTCCCTACTTCACACATGGCACTTCCCTACTTCCCACATGGCACTTCCCTACTTCCCACATGGCACTTCCCTACTTCCCACATGGCACTTCCCTACTTCCCACATGGCACTTCCCTACTTCACACATGGCACTTCCCTACTTCACACATGGCACTTCCCTCGGCCCGGCACTTCCCCCGCATCTTAGCAAGGCATAGAAGGAGAGCTTGGTGGTGGGAGGAAGAGGTAATTTCAGTAATGGCCGAGTTATTAATGATCCATCGCCTCCTCTTGTTCTACGATACCCCCCTGAGAGAGAGAGAGAGAGAGAGAGAGAGAGAGAGAGAGAGAGAGGAGAGAAGAGAGAGGAGAGAGAGAGAGAGAGAGAGAGAGAGAGAGAGAATAAATTGCAAAAGTAGTAAAAATGAGGGAAAAGAGGCAAAAAAAAGATGAATTTTATTTAGAAGAGGGGAAGGTAAGAGAGAGAGAGAAAAAAAGTAGCAGAAATGACAGCAAAAGAGTTTAGAGAAGGTAAAGAAAAGAACATAGGGAGAGAGAGAGAGAGAGAGAGAGAGAGAGAGAGAGGAGAGAGAGAGAGAGAGAGAGAGAGAGAGAGAGAGAGAGAGAGAGAGAGAGAATAATAACAAAAGTGGCAAAGATATGGGAAAAGAGACATAATTTTTTTGGGAAGGGGCATAAAATAGGGAGAGAGAGGGAGAGAGAAAGGGGTGATGGGAAGGGGGGAGAGAGAGAGAGAGGGGTGATGGGAGGAATGGAGAGAGAGGAAGGGCTGATGGGAGGAAGGGAGAGAGAGGAAGGGCTGATGGGAGGAAGGGAGAGAGAGAAAAGGCTGATGGGAGGGAGAGAGGGAGGAAAACAGCGGAGAGAGAAGTGAGTGTGGAGGAGGAAAACAGCGGAGATAGAAGTGAGTGTGGAGGAGGAAAACAGCGGAGAGAGAAGTGAGTGTGGAGGAGGAAAACAGCGGAGATAGAAGTGAGTGTGGAGGAAAACAGCGGAGATAGAAGTGAGTGTGGAGGAGGAAAACAGCGGAGAGAGAAGTGAGTGTAGGGGAGGAAAAACAGGGAGAGAGAAGTGAGTGTGGAGGAAAACAGCGGAGATAGAAGTGAGTGTGGAGGAGGAAAACAGCGGAGATAGAAGTGAGTGTGGAGGAGGAAAACAGGGAGATAGAAGTGAGTGTGGAGGAGGAAAACAGCGGAGAGAGAAGTGAGTGTGGAGGAGGAAAACAGCGGAGAGAGAAGTGAGTGTGGAGGAGGAAAACAGCGGAGAAGAAGTGAGTGTGGGAGGAAAACAGCGGAGATAGAAGTGAGTGTGGAGGAAAAACAGCGGAGATAGAAGTGAGTGTGGAGGAGGAAAACAGCGGAGATAGAAGTGAGTGTGGAGGAAAACAGTGGAGATAGAAGTGATGTGTGGAGGAAAACAGCGGAGATAGAAGTGAGTGTGGAGGAGGAAAACAGCGGAGATAGAAGTGAGTGTGGAGGAGGAAAAACAGCGGAGATAGAAGTGAGTGTGGAGGAGGAAAACAGCGGAGATAGAAGTGAGTGTGGAGGAGGAAAACAGCGGAGAGAGAAGTGAGTGTGGAGGAGGAAAACAGCGGAGGAGAAGTGAGTGTGGAGGAGAAACAGCGGAGATAGAAGTGAGTGTGGAGGAGGAAAACAGCGGAGATAGAAGTGAGTGTGGAGGAGGAAAACAGCGGAGATAGAAGTGAGTGTGGAGGAAAACAGGGAGATAGAAGTGAGTGTGGGAGGAAAACAGCGGAGATAGAAGTTGAGTGTGGAGGAGGAAAACAGCGGAGATAGAAGTGAGTGTGGAGGAGGAAAACAGCGGAGATAGAAGTGAGTGTGGAGGAGGAAAACAGCGGAGATAGAAGTGAGTGTGGAGGAGGAAAACAGCGGAGATAGAAGTGAGTGTGGAGGAGGAAAACAGCGGAGAGAGAAGTGAGTGTGGAGGAGGAAAACAGCGGAGATAGAAGTGAGTGTGGAGGAAAACAGTGGAGATAGAAGTGAGTGTGGAGGAGGAAAACAGCGGAGATAGAAGTGAGTGTGGAGGAGGAAAACAGCGGAGAGAGAAGTAAGTGTGGAGGAAAACAGCGGAGATAGAAGTGAGTGTGGAGGAGGAAAACAGCGGAGATAGAAGTGAGTGTGGAGGAAAACGTGAGGCCTGATATAACGTCATATTAATTAAGGTGATGGGGCGGCGTAAGGAGCAGAGAGTCCCGGCAGACAGGGCGACCATTCACCTCTGCCAGGGTGTGAGGCCGGCAGGGGGTAGGGTAAGGCAGGGTGTGGTAGGGGGCAGGGCTTAGTTTAGTTAAGTTAAAGCTTTATCTTTAGTTTAGAGTATGTCTCTCCTTCAATCTTTCCTATCAAATTCCATGGCAGTTTTTCAATACTGTATGGTGGCGGTGGGGAGGAGCCTTCAACTTTGCTATTATTTTACCTCTAACACGTAGAAACTATAGTGGTAGAAAATAGTCACACAGGCAGCCTCGTTTGGTCCGGTAAGGCTGTTGCTGGGCTGTTTTTCCTTTGTGTTCCTTTGTATTCCTCCTCCTCCTCCTCCTCCTTCAAGACAAGTTGGTTAAGCGAAAGGATGACGTCTCTTCTTAATACATACGATCTCCCTTCCCTCCCTTTCCTCCCACCCCTTCCCTCTCCCCCTTCCCTCCCCCCCTTCCCTCCCCTTCCCCTCGACACCTAATTGTATTGCATCGTCGCCCGCACGCACTCCCCATCCCGCCCCCGCCCTACCCCGCCTTCCCTGCCCCCATCCTGCCCCCGTTCTACCCCCGCTCTACCCCGCCCCACCGCCCCGTCCCGCAGTACAGTGTAGGAATATCTCGGCAGACCCTGAGATATAGATTTTAATATTGCGCCGCCCTAACTTCAAGTCCCTAGTTTGTGTGTATGTGTGTGTGTGTGTGTGTGGGGGGTGTGGTGTGTGTGTGTGTGTGGTGTGTGTGTGTGTTGTATGTGTGGTGTGTGTGTGTGTGGGTGTGTGTGTGGGTGTGTGTGGTGTGGTGTGTGTGGGTTTGGTGTGTGTGGGTGTGGGTGTGGTGTGTGGTGTGTGTTGTGTATGTGTGTGTGTGTGGTGTGTGGTGTGGGTGTGTGTTGTGTATATATGTGTGTGTGTGTGTGTGTATATATGTGTGTGTGTGTGTGTGTGGGTGGGTGTATGTGTGGTGTGTGTGGGTGTGGGTGTGGGTGTGGGTGTGGGTGTGTGGGTGTGGGTGTATGTGGGTGTGTGTGTGGGTGTGTGGGTGTGGGTGTGTGTGTGGTGTGGGTGTGTGTGGGTGTGGGTGTGGGTGTGTGGTGGGTGTGTGTGTGGGTGTGTACAGTGAATCAACAGTACATGACGTCATCTGTATTATATTAAGTCTTATTATGTGTGGGATTAATTTTCAAGTCTGTACAGTGGAGATGGAATAGCGAAAAACAACAACTTTATCTTCTGTGCGTTCCCTTCCATTATTCCGTCTTGTCCATTTCTTTCTTTTTTAATCTCTTTATACTGACAGGCAAGGAGGCATATAAGACAGACAGACACACAGACAAAAACATACAAGCAGTTAGACCTATAGCTATACAAGTAAGCATAAAAGACAAGCAGACAAACAGACAGAGCTATAGGCATACACGCAAGCAGATAGACAGACAATGACAGACATGCAGTGAGGCAGAAATACAAGAGACAGGGACAAACAGACAGAAGTATTGAGACAGACAGACAGACAGGTATATAAGCAGAGCCAGGAAGA
>JACEEZ010011687.1:10000-15531 GCA_016584305.1 Chionoecetes opilio
AGCAGGTCTTGGTCTTGGTCTTGGTGTGGTATACTTCTGTCTCGTTTTCAGGTACAGTTGCGACCTTTTTACCGGAACTCTCCTTCATACAGTGTCCTTATCCGTAGAGGTAGAGAGAGGCTGCCAGGGTACAGGGGTGTGGATTGAGGAGTTGAGGTGGTACAAAGTTATATTATCTCCCATCCCACCCTGCCTACCACCCTCCCAACACACACACGCTTTCAAAGAAAACTTTAACACACTCAATTGTTTCATTATTCCATTTATGCACAGTACTCAGTCCCAGCAAAAATTCCTTCTCCATTTTCTGACTCCCTTCTATCATCTCGATCCAACGGTATACTCCTACTTCATTTTTCACTACTGTCATCATCTCTCTTCTTTTCTTTACATACCTATCACACTCTAACATTATATGTTCTAATGTCTCGTCCACCCCTCTATAACACATCCTACATACCTCAATCTCTTCGTTGGCTTATCTATACACTATATTACTCACCTCAAGGGACTTGGCCCTGGCTTTGAACAGCAGTTCACTCCCCAGACTCGCGTCATAGAAGTATTCCCTTTTGGGCCGGATTTTCCACCTATACCATTCCAGCGAACTCTTCTCCCACAAACTCTGTTCTCATTTTTGACATTCCCTCTCCTACAATATATGTAGTCATTGCCTCTCCTATTCAACCTTTTACATACCATTGCATCTTGACGGTGTAAAAATCTCCAGCCCACACTTTTGTCTCAATTTTTACAGTTGCTCTTTTCCACCTACTCTCCTGAGATGTACAGTCATATATTTTTCTTGCCCATCTGTTACCATTAATCTTTGCTAGTCTCATTTTGAACCTCTACATTGCCTTTTCTATCATCTTTCCAAAAATGCTCCACCCGACATTTTCCTCTTAAATTTCTTCCGTTGGGTAACATATCTGTTTGCTCCTAAAGCCCTCTGTTCCCAATTTTTTTGTAATCCTTTGCTGTCCATGTCATGCTCCCCAACTTTACTTTGTACTCGGCACACCCATACCCTTAAAACCCCCTGACAACCCCATTTTATTTGCTCTACCCCCTTTTGGTCCAATTCCCTATTCCAACCCTGATTTGTTTTTTGATATTTTTTCAGCTTTTTTTTTCTCGGGCCCTTCTCATCCCAATCTTCCAACATATTTAATTATTTGTATGCTAATTTTCTTCCCCAAGGGCCCCAGGTCCGATTCTCCTCTCCCCACTCTTTTTCCTATATTGTACCTGACTTTTTTCCACTACTTTTTCAATTCCCTTTTTTTTCATACTGTTCCAACTCGCATTCCCTGTAGCTCTCCAATCAGCATACACACCTACCAACTTTTCATCTCCAAAAAACTAAAACCCTGGCTTTCTTTTTTAAACCTAACTGTCAGTTCCTCGTATATATCCCAAAAAAAAAGGGGGAAAACCACAGCCCTCCCATACCCCTTTTAAAACTACACCCATCCTCTCCTGTCTCTCAACTTTTAAAAACCTCGAATTTTCATAATACTTTTAAATCCTGACTAATTCTTCATTGACACATTTTTTTTCCAAAACTTTACACAATCACCTGTTCGGGGTCATATGTTTTTTCTATGTCTAGAGGGGCCTTTCTTCCTTGTTTGCTTTTACATTTCATTACCTACTTCCCCACATACATTTTGTTCTTCCCCTCTCCGACCCCCTAAAGCATTTTTCTTCTCCCGCAGCACTTGCTCTTCAAAGCCTTCCCCACTTCCTATTCATACCCACAAAGTTCTTGGATATTTTGTTAGCCATGCAATAGGGGGGAATTCTTTAGTTCCTTTTTACGTTTATGCCTGCCCTTGGTACAGTCCCATTGCCTCTTTCCTTTGTCAATTTTTTCTCTACCCAAATTTTTAAAAACAGTTTTAAAGATTCTTCCTACCACACCCCCCATTTTTAGATTTTAAAAGGTACCCCCTCTATTCTGTAGTTTTCCCTTTTTACGAGCCTTTACAATTTTTGGAGAGTTCACCCCTTTTTTCTCTACGTACTTTTCTTTAATACCCTTTCCCCTTTTTCCAAAAATTTTACCTCTTTTTCTCTCGGGGTTCTCCCCTGATCTAATAAAGGTCGCGGATCGGGGCTAGTTTGGGGGGCCGGAAACTGATCACCAGCCGCCTTTTTGTCAAAACCAAAAAACAAATACAGGGCCGGGCCCCAGGCAGTGGCTGGGGTTTTTTGGGCATGGATGCCAAATTTACCACCTTACTACTTTTAACACCTACTACTATACTACTATTACCACCTCTATACTTTCCCACCTAAAACTTTTAAACACCTACCTACTACTACAAAATTCCCCAACCTAGTGCACGTCAAACCTTCCAAGCATTTATTTACGGTATCCAGAAAATAGGTGTGTTGCGGGGCCGTACGGGTGTAGTGACAGGGTATCTTGCGGGGCCGTACGGGTTGTTAGTGAAGGTGGTTTGCGGGGGCCGAAGGTGGTAGGGGACAGGGGTCTTGGACCCGTAAGGGGGTATAGGGTGGTTGCGAGCCGTACAGGTGTTAGTGACAGGTGTTTGCGGGGCCGTACGGGTGTGTATGACAGGGTTTTGCGAGCCGTACAGGTGTGTAGTGCGGGTGTTTTTCAGGCCGTACGGTGTGTAGTGACGGTGTTTTGCGAGGCCGTACGGTGTGTAGTGACGGGTTGGTGAAATTTTGGTAAAGCGAGAGGTAAAGTGCAGTTTTACCCCCCTTGTGTGTGTGTCTGACCTAATGAGGGAACGCCTTTTCTCGTCCACTTAACGGCGCCAGCCCCGCCGCCGGGCCCCGGGGTACGGCGCGACCACATTTCCCCCTAGAACTACTCTCGGGATTACGGGAAAGTTTTAATTTAATAAAAAACCTTTAGCCTAAAAAAAAACCTTTTTTAAATTAGGTATATTTTTGCAAGTAGTTATTTTTCGTACACTGTTTTTGATTATTTTCGTACATCCGGTGTCGTTTGAAACCCCTATATCAGTAAACCTGACTGAGGGGGACGAAACGACATGGTTTCATATAATACAAAAAATTTTTGGTAAAAGGACGAATTTTTGCGGTCGTTTTAAGAGACCAACTATTTTTCTTGGCCCACATAGGTGCTTGTTTTCAATGGAGAGTTTTTTTTTTGCGCAACCCCCCCCCCAAAAAAAAAAATAATAATATTAAAGAAACCCAACCTAACCTTATGGTTTTTAAAGAAACCTAAACCCACAACCTTAAAAGGTTTTTTTAAGAAAACCCAACCTAACCCTTTTAGGTTTTAATAAACCAACCAAACCCTTAAAAAGGTTTTAATGAAAACCCAACCTAACCTTATAGGTTGTAAAGAACCTAACCTAACTTTAAAACCCAAGGGATCTTTTTTTTCTTTTTTTTTTTCTTCGCAAATAAACTATCTCCCTTAACAACACCGTTATTGGAAACGCTATATCTTTTTACATAACCCCCCTCAGGTCTGCTTCCTTCCCCACTAATTTTTAACAAGTATAAAAAAATATACTTATATCTATATCTCTCAATAAAAAAAAAGTAACCATATCCCCCCCTTTATTTTTTTTTACTAGTGTTTGGATACTGGGGGTGGGTAGAAAGGATTAAATGGTGGGCTGGGTGGGGGGGGGTGTGGGTTTGGGGTGGTGGTGTGTGGGGGTTTGGGGGTTTGGGGGTTTGGGGGGGTGTGGGTTGGTGTGGTGTGGGTGGGGTTTTGTGGTGGGTGTGGGGGTGGGTGGGGGGGTGGGTGGGTGGTGTGTGGTGTTGGGGTGTGTGTGGGGGGTGCGGGGTGTGTGTGTGGTGTTACCAAGTGGAAAGATTTGCCACTTCCAGGGCCTGGGCTGTTTTTTTACAGGAATAGCAGCACAGCTTGGCATGAGAGGGGGATAACACGCAGCACAAGCACAGCTTGGCAGACGAGGGTAACCAGCCAACGCAACGGAGCCGCAAAACAAGGCTTTGTTTTGGTTTCGGCAAGAGGGGGACAGTTGGAACCTCTGAGCCAGGCCCCTTCCCCGTCCTGTTATGTAGTAGTGGTTCATACTGCCCCCCAAAATTTTGTCCATAATTTCTGATAGATTTCTATATTTCATCCCTATCTCTTATTGATGTGCCATTTACCACAAATTCTTCCAGATTTACTTGTTACTTATTCATGTCTCCCCTCAGGAAGTTGTACCAGTCCCTACCTCTTTTCTCCATTTGTGATCTTACGTAGTTATTCTACCATCTCCTTCTATGTCATTGATCTAGCCTTCCTGATTACGCGTTTCACCTCCTTGTGTTATGCCTGTATTTCTCCTAGGCTTCCACATACTGAAGCCTCTCTGCATCACTGTTATGCCTCTTTAACCTTAACTTTCTGCATGCCCTACTGTATTCCTGTCTTTCTTTCCTGTCTTTCTTTCCTGTCTTTCTTTCCTGGCTTTCTCATTATCTCTATTCCACCATCTTCTACATATCTAAGTATGATCACTCTTCATAATGATTTTTGGTGATTTATATTTTGTATATTAAATATAGAAAACTTAATTTGATTTATCTAAAAGAATGTGCATTACACTTTCATTCAAAATCAAAATCGAACACGCATTCGCGTTCTAAGCGGGAGGAAGTGAATTTGACTAATTTCCTTTACCTATCAAAAAAATACTGCTACACAAGAATATATATCACTATGGAATTAAAGGAATAACCTGTCAACAATTATATAATTACATTTGCAACACATAATATGGATGCAAATATTCTACTCCATTCGAAAATGCTAAGTTTGAAAAAATTACAACCATAACCATATACCTGATAACAAATCATATTTTCATCCTTTGTCATTGAATCATACCCAACAACTTACAGATAAACAAATACCACAGATGCACCAACTCATCGGCTTCTTGACTTCGTTCTTTTCCCTCCACGTTACAAAATGTAAACTACTCCTTTGTGCAGCTTTTTACATAATCCAAAAACCCTCAGCCCAGCCCTTCCTCTCCACAGTGTTCCTGCCTACCTTGCCCTACTTCTTACTCCTTCCCGGTCCACCCTGTCCTTTGTTCCGTCAATTCCAATAGGTGGATGGGTGGGCCTCCATACACACCTGCCCGGCCTTAGTGGATCACTTTGTCTCATGGAAAAAAGGAATTGTCAAGTGGAACAACCCTCTGTTTCCCTGCGACGATCAACAACCAAGACAAATCTCCTCCAGTGGGTACTCCCTTACCACGTTACCCTGGACTCTCCGGCTCCTTCACCTCCTTAGCCAGGCGCCTGAGGAGGGTCCACGCAGCCTGGCTCACGTACTGTTTTGTTTTGTTTTCTCTTCACCAGGTGAAAAATGCTACTGATGTGACGGACATGGTGATTTAGTATGGTTCGCTTTCAATTCCGCTTTGGAATAAAAATATTTGGTTTCTTTTCTTCCCTTTCTCTGTGCTTGTGTTTCCTTTCAGCTAAGCTGGATCCTGTTCGATACTGTTATAACCTACTGCCCTTCACATGAAAAAAAAAAAAAA
>JACEEZ010011688.1:0-13089 GCA_016584305.1 Chionoecetes opilio
ATAAAATTAAAAAAAAATAAAACCAGACGTCTTCTTGGGAACCTAACAGTGTTTTTTTTCTCCAAAAATACGGTTTATTATTAATTTTAGTTCATTTTATATTTGTCATGTAATTTAATTTTTATGTTGAGGGGCCCCCGAACCTGAAGTGCCCCGGGCCCCCCAAGGTCTAAATCCGGCCCTGACTAACCTAACTTACCTGATAAGAGCTATTGCAGATATTTAATCCCTGATGGCAGAAACACGGGTAAATGATGACTGAATATATAGATTGGGTACTTCTTCTTCTTCTTCTTCTTGTGACCTTTTTTGCTTATTATCGCTCTGTAGGTCCTCTGTCAAGCTCGAGGTCGAACTTAACATACATCTTCCTTCTTGCCTCTCTGCGTGCCTTTCTTTCTCTGCCTTTCTCTTCTTTACTGCTACTTCAAGATATAGACTCGGAACTGCCGCTTAAAATCTGAACACTCGCCGACGTGAAAAATGGTTTGCGGTAGTTTGCGGTGTTTAGTCCGACCCTTGCATCCCTGGGTAGCCTACTCACTATAGGGTATACTCACTCTACTTCTACGGTGGTGGCGTGCAAGCAGCTACATTCAACGGTAATAATGCACGAGGATCTCACAGGACGAGGAACCATAAAACAAGTCGCTGTGAAATCACCAGCGTCTCACAAGTAGTAGCAGCAGTAATAGTAGTAGTTATAGTACATTAGTAGTAGCAGCAGTAATAGTAGCAGTAGTAGTAGTGGTGATGGAGGAGGAGGAATTAGGTAGAGGAAGAAGAATAGGAGGGAAGAGAAAGAAAAGAGAAGAATAAAGGGGAAGAGGAAGGAAGAGGAAGGAGGAGGAGGAGTGTTTACTAACCGGTGATATTTTGACCCCAACATTCAAGTGCTTCGTTCAGGGCACCACAAACCTACTCACCTAACCTAACCTTCTAACCTATGGCTATTCTGGTACACTTTGGAATAACATACATGTAAACTGGAGGTACTACTTACATGGGAACTGTTATGGAGGAATTGGGCAGCTTATGAAGGGGCATGGAGGAATTGTTGGGTGTTTTTGAGGCGCGCACGAGTATGGCTGCCTGGCACGGCTCTTTAAATTTATATCTATCGCCCCTGCTTCTTATTTCCAACCAATTTCTTAAGTTCACTCATATATACACTCTCAGAATATACAAAAAAGAATACATGCAGTTTCAAAAAGGTATTTCTTGACATTAGGTAGAAATTAAAAAAAATAGGCTATATAAAAAGTTAGTCCCTGCTTATTATTTCCAACCAATGGACCCGTTTACTCTACTTGAGGTAAGGATTGATTTGACATCTTCAAGCCTCATATAGTTGGGCAGTGATGTTGATTTTTCTATGTGAACAGTATTTTTGATGATACAGCCAATTTAAGTACAGGAAAATGTATACGCTCTAAAACGACTGGCGCCATGTTGTGACGTCACTAGCTTAGACAACAGAGCAAAACAGCTGTGTAGCGGCCGCTACTATTATGTACTACCTACTAATACACCAACTTGCATTACCCCTACTACCGCAAGATGACCAGTAATCCTCCTTCAAGTGATGTAGTAGGTATTCACTGTGTTTGTGAATATGTAAGTTGTAGTTTATAAGGAAAAAGTGGATAGACAGAGATAAGTGGCCCGTGACACCTGACAAGTGATGACTTCTGGGATCGGCATTCCTTATAGGGAGCTTAAATGAACCTGCAATGACATGTAAAGCTAGACAGATAGACGAACTCATAGAGGAACAGGTAGAAATGTATGGCTTTCTTTCCCCACATAAGCAAAACATACACCCTTCGTCACTCTACTCACCACTACAACCTTTACTAACCATACATTTCTACCTGTTCCTCTATGAGTTCGTCTATCTGTCTAGCTGTAGGCTACATGTCATTGCAGGTTCATTTAAGCTCCCTATAAGGAATGCCGATCCCAGAAGTCATCACTTGTCTGGTGTCACGGGCCACTTTGCTCTGTCTATCCACTTTTTCCTTATAAACTACAACTTACATATTCACAAACACAGTGAATACCTACTACATCACTTGAAGGAGGATTACTGGTCATCTTGCGGTAGTAGGGGTAATGCAAGTTAGTAAGGTTAGTTAGGTTAGTAAAATAAAACTATAATTTGCGGTTTGCTGAGCCAAAACAAGCCGATCAGCTGATCAGGCGAGATCTGAGTCTGCAGTTACTACGTCACAACCAATCACAGCGCGTTCCGCCGTGTTGTGATATTTTGGCCCCAAAAAGGCCATATATTTCATTTATGGTGCATTTCTCAGCAAAAAGAATATGAGTACAGTGATATGTAGCCTATATTGCACCCAAAGCTTTATAATACTCCGTGTTTTAGGTGTGAGTAAACGGGTCCAATTTTAAGTTCACTCATACATACACTCTCAGAATATACAAAAAAGAATACATGCACAGTTTCAAAAAGGTATTTCTTGACCTTAGAAATAAAAAAAAAATAGGCTATATAAAAAGTTAGCCCCTGCTTCTTATTTACAACCATTTTCTTAACTTCACTCATTCACACAACCTCGGAATAAAAAAAAAAATTACATGCAGTTTCAAAAAGGTATTTCTTGACCTTAGAAATTCAAAAATGGGCTATATCAAAAGTTATTATTTGAAGTTATGATTTTATTCACGCATGCGCCGTTGCTGTTGACGACTTTATTTAAACTGTGTACACAGTTAAGAAATTAAAATAAAGGGGTTTAAAATTTAATCGGGGAAAAAAAGGAAAATTTATAAAATAAAAAAAGGGTTTGGGGGGTTGGGGAAGTATGATGGAGGGGGTTGGGGGGGTAAAAAATTTAAAATGGGGGGGGAAAAAAGGGGGTTTGAAAAAGAAGTTTGGGGGGAAAAAAAATAAACAGAGGGGGAGGGGTTTTCCCCAAACCCCCCTTAAAACCCCCCCCCCCCCCTTTCCCAAAAAACCTCCCCCCCCCCCAAAACTTTTTTTCCCTAAAAACCCTCACTCCTTTGGGGGGAGGAGAGGAAAAATTGGGGAAAAAGGCCTACCCCCTTTCAAAAAACCCCTCCCCCCCAAAACCCTTGTTAAACCCCCCTAAACCCCCTTACCCTTAATTTAGAGGAAAAGGAAGGGGAAAACCCCCTTACAAAAATACCCCTTCACCCCTTCAAAAAATTAAACCCCAAAAAATTTTTCCCTTACCCCTAAAACCCTTTCCAGAGGAGAAGAGAAAAAACAGAGAGAGCCCACCCTTCAAAAAATTTAAATATCCCCCTAAAACCCCACCCCCCTTTTTCACCCCCTAGGAGGAAGAAGACCCAAAAAACCCCCTTCAAATACCCCCCCCTTAAACCCCCCCCAAAAACCCCAAAAAATTTTCCTTAACCCCTTACCCCCCACTGCCTCAGGATTGGGAAAGGGAAAAAAGGAAGGAATACCCTTACCCCTTAAATCCCCCAAAAAACCCCTTAAACCCCCCCCCCCTATTTAAATTTTTTCAAATTTACCCCAATTTTATTTGGGAAGGAGGAGAGGAAAGGGTTTAGGGATTACGTTAGTCCATTTTGGGTGACTTTTGAGTATAGGGGGGGGGTTAGAAAGTAATTTTGTGTGACCCCACTTTTCTAAAAAATTTGGGGGGGGAACCCCCTGGCCCAAAACCCCTTAAAAAACGTGGCGGGGGAAAAATAAAAATGGAACTTTTTACGCCCTAGCCGGAGATTTTAATTTTTTTTAAAAGGGCCCCCATTTTGACAATTTTGAAAAGGTTATCTGCCCCCAAAATTTTTTTGGGATTATAAAACGGTCTGTTGTTTCCCTTTGTTTTTTTACGTGAAATCGGGATGCCGGGGAAAAAAACAAGAACATAGTACGAGTAATAGAGTTGCTAAAAATTGAAAAAAGGAAATAAGCCTTTAAAAACTGGTTAAAAAAACGGGAGGGGGTAAAGTTTTGGGTGAGAATGCCCCCCCCGGTTTCCCTACCACAACAGGGGGTGGACCAGCCAAAAAAGTTTCAAAAATACTTAAATATTATCAAAAGACAGAACTAAGGTTTTATATACAAAGTCTTTTTAAATATGTAAAAATATTGTTAGAAATTTTTTGGTGGTCCACCCCCATGTTTGTGGTGAGGGATTCCTGGCATTCCTACCGCGCCATTTCTTTACCAACACACTCACTGTCTTTTTGTTGACACCAGTTATACCTTATTTTCATTTTTTTTATCATTTTAGCAACTCTATTACCGTAATTCATCAGGGGTTTTATATTTCCCGGCATCGGCATTACCCCAGTAGAATAAAAGGTAGAAAGAACCGACCGTTTTATAAACCCCAAAAAAATGAGCGGTCCCGGGGGTATCTTTCTAACAATATTTTTTCAAGCACTGGACCCTTTAAAAAAATTCAAATCTACCGTCAATGAGTGACGGGGCTACCTAAATGCCATCAGTCATTTTTTCCCCGGGGGCCCTTTTAAACGTGAAAAAGAGAGGTTACCGTTTTTGAAAAATGACCTCACGTCACCGAAATTCAAAAATCGAGTGGCTTAACGTGTAAAAACCCTTTTGCAACCCTTGTCTAAAAAAGGGGAATAAAGGGGAGATGAAGGGTATAATCGCAGCATTTACCCTCCAGCCTGGGGCATGGGTATAAAAAAGGGGGGTGATGGTGCGAGAAAAAATTTAAAACCCTTTAAATACCCTTATTTTTTGAGTGTGGAGGTTAATGAAGCATATTACCCCGCTGTTCGCCATAACACCGGGCTTGGGCGAGGGGGGGCCCCAGGGGCTTGGGTACATGAAAACAAAAAACTGTTTAAAATGACTCCACATTAAACACTTCCTATCGCCTTGGTACTTACATGTGCTATAACAGAGGTGCTTTATATGCTGGCCTGGACGCCTCTCCACTCAGCACTAAATACTCGTTGATAGTGATACTTGAGACTAGTGCGGAGTGCTGACGCCTTGCTGTTGCTACTCTCACGTCAGCACTCAGAATGGTGATTGGTGATGAATGCGTGAAGTGAAGGTACAGTTTTTTTGCTGCGCGCGTCTCAGCACTCAGCACTCAGCACTCACAATAAACAAAATTAGATCACATATATAACTGCGCGCCAAAACTTGAAACTAATAAATGAAATACCGTAGTCGTTGATGAGGGTGAAAAAAAAATGTATGAGAATTAAAATTTGACTTGACTTTGACTGACTGACTTGACTTGACTTGACTTGACTAGACTTGACTACCTACCCTAGACTAATGTAAAATAAAGTAATAATAAATATAATAAATAGTTCTATACGAAAATAAAACAAATATAACTAACGGTTAATGGATTAATTGACCAAATATCATAACGTTTATTTATTTAATTATTCAAAGTTAAAAAGATTAGATTAACTTCGGAAATTGAGAGACTGTCTGTATATTTGCATGTTTCTATCAAAAAAGAGAAAAAATAATACTACCGTACAAAGAAAGAAAAGGTATCTAGCTATACTAGAAAGAAAAAATAGGAATTTAAGGAAGAAAAATAAAGGGAATTAGCTAGAAAAATAAAAATGGAGTTAGCTACCGTAGATAACAGTAAAGTCGCCAGGACAACTTTTTTTTCTGTTTACAGACGTGTGGTGGCGTTAATACTTACATTTCTACATCCATGATTTCAGGAAAGTTAGAAGGGGCTATCTGGAGAATTTGTGTCATTTTGTGTCTTCATCTGTGTCATATTATGGCTATAAATTAACAAATTACAAAAATATCTACAAAGTGGCTACCAACAGTCAAGTCGCCTTCTAGTGTTTATTTACTGAGTGTCGTACCGCTGTCGTCGTCGCCCGAAAAAAAACCGCGTAGTGAAATTTGAAACCGTATATACTTGCAGCTACAAAGCATAAAACAACGCTGAAACAGAGTAGATTATACAGTCATGATATAAACTACTGTGTATCATCTTCAGTGGCACATAAAAATCAGTAGTAATGCTATAATTCGTAATATATGGCGGCTGGCGACATTATTGCAGGTGGCGACTTGACTGTTATCTACGGTAGCTAAAAAAATATAGATTGAGTTACCTAGAAATATAAAAAGTGTGTGTACGTGTGTGTGTGTGTGTGTGTGTGTGTGTGTGTGTGTGTGTGTGTGTGTGTGTGTGTGCGTGTAGCCTATATAAAAATGATTAACTATATATATATACACCTAATCATATATATATATACCTGAGCTCCTTCAATCATGGTCTATGCTATGCTGTTAGACTTTCCATGAGACCACTCTTGAGCGGTATTCCCTCTTCTGAACTACCCTCTTCCTCCTCCTCCTTCCTCCTCTTCTTCACCTCGTCCTGTTCCTCCTCCTCCTTCCTCTTCTTCGCCTCTTCCTCCTCCTCCTCCTCCTCCTCCTCTCCTCCGTCGTTCTCATTCAAGCCGTAAAGGTCGAGTTTGTGGCTGTTTTGGAAGACGACGATTTCTCCCGCTATGGACACGAACATCAACACTGCAGGAATAAAAGAGATAAAAACACTGCTATAATACCTAAAAAGAAAGAAAAGGTAGGCTAGAAAGAAAGTATTGGAGTAAAAGAAAGAAAAGTAAGAGTTATGCTACCGTAGAGAAATATAAAGGGAAAATATTGCACGATTTCTTCCGATGTGGACGCGAATATCAACATTGCAGGAAAAAATAGAAAAAAATACTGCTAGAAAGAAAGAATAGGTACTAGTTTTAAAAGGTTTTCGAAGTTATCTAATCTACACTAGAGAGAAAAGATTGGAATAAAAAGGAATAAAAATAAAAAGGGAGAGTTAGAAAAATCAAAAGGGAAAAAATAGCTAGAGAAAAGGGGGAAAAAAGAATAGATACGCTACCTAGAAAGAAAAAATAGGAATAAAACCTAGAAAAATAAAAAGGGAGAGCTAGAAAAATAAAAAGGGAGAGTTACCTAGAAAAATAAAAAGGGAGAGTTACCTAGAAAAATAAAAAGGGAGAGCTACCTAGAAAAATAAAAAGGGAGAGTTACCTAGAAAAATAAAAAGGGAGAGCTACCTAGAAAAATAAAAAGGGAGAGCTACCTAGAAAAATAAAAAGGGAGAGCTAGAAAAATAAAAAGGGAGAGCTACCTAGAAAAATAAAAAGGGAGAGCTAGAAAAATAAAAAGAGAGAGCTACCTAGAAAAATAAAAAGAGAGAGCTACCTAGAAAAATAAAAAGGGAGAGCTAGAAAAATAAAAAGGGAGAGCTAGAAAAATAAAAAGGGAGAGCTACCTAGAAAAATAAAAAGGGAGAGCTAGAAAAATAAAAAGAGAGAGCTAGAAAAATAAAAAGGGAGAGTTAGAAAAATAAAAAGAGAGAGCTAGAAAAATAAAAAGGGAGAGTTAGAAAAATAAAAAGAGAGAGCTAGAAAAATAAAAAGGGAGAGCTAGAAAAATAAAAAGGGAGAGCTAGAAAAATAAAAAGAGAGAGCTATAAAAATAAAAAGGGAGAGCTAGAAAAATAAAAAGAGAGAGCTAGAAAAATAAAAAGGGAGAGCTAGAAAAATAAAAAGGGAGAGCTAGAAAAATAAAAAGAGAGAGCTAGAAAAATAAAAAGGGAGAGTTAGAAAAATAAAAAGGGAGAGCTAGAAAAATAAAAAGGGAGAGCTACCTAGAAAAATAAAAAGGGAGAGCTAGAAAAATAAAAAGAGAGAGCTAGAAAAATAAAAAGGGAAAGTTAGAAAAATAAAAAGAGAGCTAGAAAAATAAAAAGGGAGAGCTAGAAAAATAAAATGGGAGAGCTACCTAGAAAAATAAAAAGGGAGAGCTAGAAAAATAAAAAGGGAGAGCTAGAAAAATAAAAAGGGAGAGCTACCTAGAAAAATAAAAAGGGAGAGCTAGAAAAATAAAAAGGGAGAGCTAGAAAAATAAAAAGGGAGAGCTACCTAGAAAAATAAAAAGGGAGAGCTAGAAAAATAAAAAGGGAGCTAGAAAAATAAAAAGGGAGAGCTACCTAGAAAAATAAAAAGGGAGAGCTAGAAAAATAAAAAGGGAGAGCTACCTAGAAAAATAAAAAGGGAGAGCTAGAAAAATAAAAAGGGAGAGCTAGAAAAATAAAAAGGGAGAGCTAGAAAAATAAAAAGGGAGAGCTAGAAAAATAAAAAGGGAGAGCTAGAAAAATAAAAAGAGAGCTAGAAAAATAAAAAGGGAGAGCTACCTAGAAAAATAAAAAGGGAAAAAATACTACTAGAAAGAATGAATAGATACATATACCTACTAGAAAGAAAATATAGGAATAAAAGGAAGAAATATAGTTAGCTAGTTGGTTAGTTAGCAAAAGTTAACATCAACACTGAAGGAAAAATAGAAAAAATACTACTAGAGAGAAAGAAAAGATATGCTAGAAAAAAAATTAGGAATAAAAGAAAGATAAATAAAAAGGAGTTTACTAGAAAAATAAAAATGGAATCAGCTACCGTAGATAACACTATAGTCGCCAGTCACTCGCCACTGCACTAATGTCGCCAGGCACAATATATTACGAATTTTAGCATCACTACAGCCTTGTATGTGCCACTGAAGAGACATGTACAGTAGTTTATATTATGTACATCACACTACATGTCTTCAGTGGCACATAAAAGTCTGTAGGGATGTTAAAATTCGTAATATATTGTGCCTGGCGACATTAGTGCAGTGGCAAGTGACTGGCGACTATAGTGTTATCTACGGTAGAAAAATAAAATGGGAAACAATTGCTAGGAAAAAAGGAAAAAAACTGAAGGGAGAGTGTGTAGGTGAGTAGGCTGTAAAATACAACTAGATGAATACAACTAGATGAATACACACACACACACACACACACACACACACACACACACACACACACACACACACACACACACACACACACACACACACACACACACACACACACATACACACACACACACACACAACACACACACACACACACACACACCTGCAGGCACCAAATGTAGAATCCTCCTGAAGTGTTCTGAGTCGTACAGCCAGCAGTTGCCCGTCTGGCCACAAGAGGTCTCCCACACCACGCATGCAGAGTCTGAAGGGCGAAGGTACAGCGTTAATCCATCGGCGAAGGTCAGACCGTGGACCGTGGTGATATTCAGAGTCAAAAATAGAGGAAAAGGATGAATGTAAGCAAGAAAAATAAAAAGGGAGTTAGCTAGAAAAATTAAAAGGGAATAAATAGCTAGGAAAAAAGGAAAGATATAGAAGGGAAGACGAAGGTACAGCCGTAAACCATCGGCGAAGGTCAGACCGTGGTGATATTCAGAGTCAAAAATAGAGGTAGAGAGATTGATTATTGTGATATTATTGAAGCATTGTTGATATAGAAGAAGAGACATTGACTAGAGAGTGAATATTATTGAAGCATTGTTGATATAGAAGAAGAGACATTGACTAGAGAGTGAATATTATTGAAGCTTTGTTGATATAGAAGAAGAGACATTGACTAGAGAGTGAATATTATTGAAGCATTGTTGAAATAGAGGAAGATATATTTATTATAGTGAATATTATTGAAGCATTGTTGATATAGAAGAAGAGACATTGATTAGAGAGTGAATACTATTGAAGCATTGTTGATATAGAAGAAGAGACATTGATTATTGTGAATATTATTGAAGCATTGTTGATATAGAAGAAGAGACATTGACTAGAGAGTGAATATTATTGAAGCATTGTTGATATAGAAGAAGAGACATTGATTAGAGAGTGAATATTATTGAAGCATTGTTGATATAGAAGAAGAGACATTGACTAGAGAGTGAATATTATTGAAGCATTGTTGATATAGAAGAAGAGACATTGATTATTGTGAATATTATTGAAGCATTGTTGATATAGAAGAAGAGACATTGATTATTGTGAATATTATTGAAGCATTGTTGATATAGAAGAAGAGACATTGATTATTGTGAATATTATTGAAGCATTGTTGATATAGAAGAAGAGACATTGATTATTGTGAATATTATTGAAGCATTGTTGATATAGAAGAAGAGACATTGACTAGAGAGTGAATATTATTGAAGCATTGTTGATATAGAAGAAGAGACATTGATTATTGTGAATATTATTGAAGCATTGTTGATATAGAAGAAGAGACATTGATTATTGTGAATATTATTGAAGCATTGTTGATATAGAAGAAGAGACATTGACTAGAGTGAATATTATTGAAGCATTGTTGATATAGAAGAAGAGACATTGATTAGAGAGTGAATATTATTGAAGCATTGTTGAAATAGAGGAAGATATATTTATTATAGTGAATATTATTGAAGCATTGTTGATATAGAAGAAGAGACATTGATTATAGTGAATATTATTGAAGCATTGTTGATATAGAAAAAGAGACATTGACTAGAGAGTGATATTATTGAAGCATTGTTGAAATAGAGGAAGATATATTTATTATAGTGAATATTATTGAAGCATTGTTGATATAGAAGAAGAGACATTGACTAGAGAGTGAATAGTATTGAATTGATTACTGCAGCGAGTGATTATTACCCACTCATAAGGTCATACCGTGGTGATATACAGTCAAAAATAGAGGAATAGAGCGATTATTATTATTATGACCCACCTATTACTGCTCCCATGATGATTGGCGCGGGTATGAAGGCGAAGAGACTGATGAAAACTGTTATGGTGCCCAGAGAGACGCCCTTGTCCTCCTCTGACACGGATCTGTGGTGGGGGGGAAGGGTTGGGGGTTGGGGGTTAGGGGAGGGGGAGGGGTTAGGGGAAGGAGGGAGGGAGGGGGGAAGGGGTTGGTTATGGGTGGTGGTGGTGGTGGTTAGGTGAGAGGGAAAGATGTTATGTTTGTTATTGTTGTTGTTTTAGTAGTAGTAGTAGTAGTAGTAGTAGTAGTAGTAGTAGTAGTAGTAGTAGTAGTAGTAGTAGTAGTAGTAGTAGTAGTAGTAGTAGAAGTAGTAGTAGTAGTAGTAGTAGTAGTAGTAGTAGTAGTAGTAGTAGTAGTAGTAGTAGTAGTAGTAAGTAGTAGTAGTAGTAGTAGTAGTAGTAGTAGTAGTAGTAGTAGTAGTAGTAGTAGTAGTAGTAGAAGTAGTAGTAGAAGTAGTAGTAGTAGTAGTAGTAGTAGTAGTAGTAGTAGTAGTATAAAAAACAACATATTCAACTATGATTGACATATAGCTACTAACACACACACACACACACACACACACACACACACACACACACACACACACACACACACACACACACACACACACACACACACACACACACACAACAACAAAAAGGCGACCAAAATGTCTCCCAGTGATGTAAAACGGTCGCCCAGTAAGGACATTTTGAAGCTACTGGGCGACAAGATATTTATTCATAAAATCCTTCCTGGGTGCAATGGCTCATCATATCTGTGTGTGTAAGATCCAGAAGTGGATCGTGTAATATCTTCTTATTACTGCATAGGATCATTATTTATATATATTTCTTCTTATAATGTCTATATATAATCTTGTGCCGCCATATACACCATGTCGATTGTTTGCGTAGTGAAAATTTGTTGGTGTCACAGGAAGATTCATAAACACAGCATGGACAGGGAGGGGAGGGGTCACACAACATACCCAATGGGGAACATAATACCAAAAAGCTGTAGTGTACCAGGTATGCCTACTACCTATGCTATGTTATGCTATATACCACTATGCTATGCCACTACCACCCTTCTGGATATCCAAGGAATGTCGCCCAGTAAGATTTGCTTAAAAAATGCTCTGACACACACACACACACACACACACACACACACACACACACACACACACACACACACACACACACACACACACACACACACACCTCAGCAGGACGATGGTTCCGCCGATCTGTCCCGTGGAGGCGACGGTCTTGGTGATAATCTGGATGAGGAAGTAATAGTAGAATCCATTGCACGGCTCCGGACAGTAGCCGCGCCTGGCTGACCCCCACTCGTCCTGAAAGTAGTAGTAGTAGTAGTAGTAGTAGTAGTAGTAGTAGTAGCAGTAGTAGTAGTAGTGGTATCAGTAGTAGTAGTAGGGGAGGGGTCACACAACATACCAAATGGGAAAGATAATACCAAAAAGCTGTAGTGTATCAGGTATGCCTACTACCTATGCTATGTTATGCTATATACCACTATGCTATGCCACTACCACCCTTCTGGATATCCAAGGAATGTCGCCCAGTAAGATTTGATTAAAAAATGCTCTGGCACACACAGGTGGTGGTAGTAGTAGTAGTAGTGGTAAAGGTGGTAGTAGTAGTAGTAGTAGTAGTAGTATAAGAAGTAGTAGTAGTAGTAGTAGTAGTAGTAGTAGTAGTAGTAGTAGTAGTAGTAGTAGTAGTAGTAGTAGTAGTAGTAGTGGTGGTAGCAGTAGTAGTGGTGGTGACGGTGGTATAGTCTATTCACTTAAGCTGGATTCTTGGGAGCTGCTCGATGCCTACCTGAGTATGTAAGGACGTCGCTGATTGGCTGAGGCTACCAAAATACCACCACCATCACCACCCAGCCCGCGTGCATCAGCCAATCAGCGACGTCCTTACATACTCGGGTAGGCATCGAGCAGCTCCCAAGAATCCAGCTTAAGTGAATAGACTATAGTAGTGGTGCATGAAAACGAAGGAAAAAACGATGGGAATAAAAAATAATGATGAAATAAAATGAAAACGAGGAGAAAAAGATGCGAAAAAAAAGGTGGTGGTGTGAATAAGGAATATGCAGAAAAGACATTATTATTATTATTACTTATTGTTGTGATCATTATTATCAGTAGTAGTAGCAGCAGCAGTAGTAGTAGTAGTAGGGGTAGTAGAAGTAGTAATAATAGTAGTAGTAGTAATAGTAGTAGTAGCAGTAGCAGCAGCAGTAATAGTAGTAGTAGTTAATGTGGTTGTAGTAAGATAAGTGGTTGCAATATAGTAGTCGTAGTAGTAGCAGCAGTAGTAGAAGTGGTAGTAGTAGTAGTATACACACTCAGAAATGGGGGTATATTAGGTAAGTACGATCAGTAGTAGATTGCAGCTTATGGGTGAAGGAA